>JAOBYK010050016.1:0-21315 GCA_025434845.1 Phenganax subtilis | reverse complement strand
CGTTTTGGCAGTCAACTATCCTTCTATACTTATTTCAGCATTTTGCTGTTATCACTGTTAGGAAAAGAATCATTATCCAGAAATCAATGAAGTTAAATATTTTACATTGTTTACTTCAAAAAGGGGACGGGTAGAAGCTGGTATCGATGGATACCAGGCCAGCAATCGATTCCGATACCGAGCTCGCAGGTATCGCTGGTATTGAATACCAAGTAATCGGTATCGCACTATCGCCCAGCACTAAGAAATACCCATGCTTTCAACCTGTAGAGCGATATATCGTCGGATTCAAGACGTTTTGTTCTTCAGATGAGGCTTGGATGATTTTTATGGTAATGCTTTACAAGCAGACGAAATTCTTGACTACCAGTGCGAAACAATTCGCAATCGAGATAGTATTAGCGATAGTGCATTCTGGTGACCAATGTCGATTGATAAGGTTTAATCGAACATTCGTTTGGGTAAACTTGCATGACTGGTAAGACATGAAAATTTATATTTCACTTTGACGAATTATATTTTCTAGTTCTTCTATTCAGTAATTTCCATTATAATCATTGTTATTGTATATGCGAGTAGTTTCAAGTATTTGACAGTGAGAAACAATACGTCTGTTTTAACGATTCAAGCAGATCGTGGGTAAAAATAAAAAGGTTATGGAACACGCGAAACCAAACCATCCGTACAAATTTACAACAGATTCCCAGCTTTCGCATTGTCTGATTAGATCGATGAATGTTGGAAGCTGCTTGGTTTCAGTATAGGCAGCACTGTAGCAGTAAGGAAGGTGGGTATACGAGGGTCCCGAGCACATATACAATTCTTTGGGTGGTGCGGTTTCTCATACGCCACAATTTTTTCATATTTACCGACGATCTGTACAATATCATGACAACAGACGCATTCTACCTCACTGCTCAATATTTAACAATGCTCGTATAAAGACCTAACAATAACAATGGTTCTGATGGAAATGACTCGATGGAAGAACAAGAAAATTTAATTCGCGAAGAGATATTATGAAATTGCAATGTCTTACTAGTCAAGACTACTGAAACGAACATTCGATTCATCCTCATCAATCGCGACATAGATTAGTCGCCATCGATGCCAGCTGATCCACTGCCATCGTTGTTATTATCTCGTCTTGGTTCAAACTGGTAGCCCAGAATTTCGTCCGCTTGTAAAATATCACCTTAGAAAACATCCAAGCTCTCATTTAGAGAACACAAACGTGAATCCGACGACTTATTGCTCTACAGGTTGAAAACATGGACATATTTGACAAACACTATACAAAACACTTAACAGGCGAGAACAACTGTGTGGGAGGCACTCAATGACGTCAAGCGAGGGCGCCGAGGGCAAGGAGAGGAAAAATATGACGTCAAATTTGTGAAAATCGTGAACTTTGATGAACAATTTCTTCCTTACTACAACGATTTGAACCGCAATACTTCAGGAACAAACTATTCAAGATAGCATCTTTTATTTAAGTCCAACTTATTTTCGGGGTAGAGTTCCATTTCAAACAACGACCAACACCAGATCTTTCGACAAGCCCGGGTGAATGAATGGCAAGGGTTTTCAAGTTGTGTGGTAACGACAATTGAATAGCTTTGTGACCACGCGTGTAAGAATAAGCCCAAAATTTATGTTCCTTGGAACTTGATAAGTAAGAAATGACAAGTGTTTTTGTTTTTTCCTAGGAATGTTCGGGGAAAAATACCGACAATAAGGACTGTAAGATTCAATATACGCAAAACAAGGTCTAAAAACAGATTGATACCCAAAATCAACGACGCGTAGAAAAAGATGCCCTTTCTAGACAGCTGCTAGACAGCTGCCCCCGCCGCTGAACTTTGCTTCCGGCGCTCGTGCCAAAATTCAAAGGCTGCATGAAATTCCTAGTAAACTTCGCATAGGTTGTCAAATGTGTTTCCTAGTTTAATGCGATCTAAAATAAAATTAAACATCTGTTCTTGCTTTTCCGACAAAACATTTGTGTAATAACATAAAACTCCTTTACCTATTTCTGTACTAGCTCTCAACTCCAAATAAGCAGTTCTGTCATCTTAGCTAACAATGAAAGTTGTAGCATATAACTACAAGGCAGTAAGCGAAGCCCTTAATTCAATGTTTTACCAACCAGTAAATACTTGAGCGTGCTTTGAATTTAGTATTTAGACAACTTCCAGTGTGCGATTGTACGCGGAAATTCGAACCCTTCTCTAGATAAATATGTGTTTTCGTTTCTTTTTTTTCCATTTAATATTTCGGAAAAAATTTGCAGCCATTCCTTCATCTTGACTAAGATGGTATATCCTTGCCTTCTTTAGGAACCTCTCGTTGTTTTGCGACACTTTCGGAAACAACTAGTTGTTTTACGACATGTTCGAAAACTCTCCTCGTTCGGAAAATTCACACATTGTTCAAATTGCTCATTGCTCAAGCTGCTATCTTTTTTGCAACTTCCAGAGCTTCACTGCAACAGTCAAAGCATTGATGTTTGCAAAAAAGATTGACTGGTGTCAATTTTACTAGCGGTGTTTTCAAGCATTACTCACATCACATGTGCAAAAAAGAGAACGGTGTATATTGATCCCATCCCAATGATAGTAGCTGCTTCACGGTTGAAAGCCTCATAAGGTAGAGAATATTTTGCTGGTTATTCTGAGGCTTTGAAACTCATATGCAGACAAAATTATGGAGTAAAGAAACTTACATTGAAGTTTTTTAAGCCAATTGATGTCATACTCGCACCTCTGCCTAGTGTCATCATTATTATGAATACACTAGGCAGAGGGTCGAGTATGTTGCTCCGATATACAAAAAGATGAGGACAAGAGTTCTTCTCATTCTTTTGTTTCTGGCAGCAGCGTAGCTACGTTTTGTGCTATTTGAACATCTAAAGCTGCATTCTAGGTTTTGCCTTCTGTTGCAAAATGAAAGTTAGTTGAATTCACTGAAAGACAACTGGTGTATATCAGGATTCATTCTTACCAGGTACAATGAGACTTGTAATGTATCTTCACTTCTCACCTGGATGAATTCGTTCTCAGGTAATTTACCAAAGACTGCCGCTATCAAGTGATTTTACGCAATTTAAATACACCAAACCATTTACAATGTATTCAAAAACGAATTTTCTCTAAGCCTCATAATGTAACAATTTCCTATTACTAATGACCAGAAGGTTTCAAAGTTGACATTTTATTAAACTGTCCATCTTCAGGTCTCATTATTACGCACAATAGAAGAACCGTTAGACTGCTGTCGTTATTTGCACGCACGTATGTGCTAGCGTAAGCTTACAATTGACGTGTAAGGCAATCGAAAAAGTCATAAGAATTAAGAATTTTTTTTCCAACAGGTCCGAAAAATATTAAGTAGTATAGTAAATTTTCTAGTGTAAATATAGTCATCTTCATATTTTTCGTTTATGTTCGAAAAAAAATCTTAATTCTTATGACTATTCCGTGGCTTACACATCAATTGTATGCTTACGCTAGCACATGCGTGCGAGCAAATGATGATAGAAGTCTAACGGTTCTTTCTATTGTGCGTAATATTGTAACCTGAAGATAGAGTAACACTCCAAAACGTCGTTGCAGTTTAATAAAATGTTAATTATAAACCCTTCTGGTCGTTATTAATACGAAATTGTAACATTTAAAATACTACAGCCATTTCGGTAAATGAACTTGAAAAGTAGCCAAATTCAATTTTAGGAGGCCAAACTGTGGTAATTTAAAGAGGCCAGAAAGAAGCATAATTAGAAGCTAGTACACAGGCCTTTTCTAACTCCGACTTAGTAATGCACTGTTATAGGTGGACCCAGTGGACCTCAAAGGTGGACCTTGACATAGCACTAGCTCGTTCTCAGGCTTCCTACGCCATCACGCGGTACCATGTGAAACAAGCTTGCAGAGGGTGCTGGCTATTTAAAATATTCAAATAATTCCAAGAGCAAGAGGCCAAAAAGTAGCCAAATGGCCAAGCTTTTTTTCCGAAGCCAAACAAAAAAAAAGAAGGCAAAATTGAGCTATTTGGCCTCAAAAAGGCCAATATACCAACCCTGAGCGCTACACTTGTCTTTTAATGGTTGAACTTGATGTCGTGACCATGTGCAAATTGTTAAAGAATGCTATGTATGATTATGATGATTGATTGTAAAAATACCTGAACTGATAAGAGAGAAAGATGGAAGATAAGATACAAAAACACCCTAGGTAAATTCTCTAATTTCCTTCACCTACACTGTTGTAAAAGATAAACCTTATATGGTAGTAATAGTAAAATGTAACCATATGTATCTTGTACCAATTATTATGTAATCACTTGTATATATAGATGTAACTTTGATTTAGTAAAATAGAATGATTTGAGCTGTAGAAGTGTGAAGTTGTTTTGTGAGCTGTAAGTAGTCATTGGGACGAAATGCCTGCGTCCCAAAACTTAACACAAATCTGGCACCGTGTGGCCGGGAACTAAGGCTTGTTTCAAACGTCGAATTTTGCATGGAACGAATTCAATTGTTTAAATCATTTTCATGCCAAATGCACGGCCTGAAACAATTAAATTCAACGTTTTTGATTGCGGTCGACCGCAGCCTTAAATTCGATCGACTTGGTCGCATGCAAAGTGCGACGTTGGTTCACGACGCCGCTATTTGCATGAGTCAAATCTGGCAAATTTAATTCTTCAACCCGTTTTGTAGGTTAGTGTCTGTAATCTGCGAATGGGATGTGACTTTAAAAGCGCGCAAACATCATGTAATGTCATCGAAAGGAATGAACAAGGTTTAAATTTGACACATGCAAAATTCGAGGTTTGAAACAAACGTCAAACTGAACTAATTGCGATCGAATCGAATGGATATTGAATTCAATGCATGCAAAATTCGAGGTTTAAAACAAGTCTTAGAAGAGCAGCATGGGGGTTGAAATACCTTTGCAATGATTTATGTATTCAAAATTCCAACCCCATCGTCTTTGTCATTCGACTAAGGGGCTGTTTACATGAGCCCTACAGGGAGGGCTGTTTTTTACCTCTGTTTACATGGAAAATTCTGGCCCTACATCTAAGGCTGGAAATTCCCGCCCGCACTTTACGCATGCGTAATTGTTAAATTTTCAGCCCTACTAGAAGGGCCAGCCCTCCTTGTTGCGTTTACATGGGAAAATTCCAGCCTTCCTTGCAGAGATCTCGGGTAGTTAATATCGAGATCCCGCCTGGGAGGGCTAGCCCTCCTTCCATGTAAACGAAAACAATTTTTATTTAGAATTTTATATAGCACGCGAGATCTCGCCTAGAAGGGCTAGCCCACCCTGTACGGTTCATGTAAACAGCCCCTAAGACCTCAACTACAAAATGAAACGAATTCCAGCCTGTTGTGATTTTTCAAACTTCTACGATCAGCTGGACGAATGACTGTAGAGGAACAGCATTCAGAAGTAAAATATAGATACTCTAAGCCTATTTTTCACTTCACCTGTGCCGTTGCGTAACGTGGCGTATCTCTGTGTGTGGTGAGCACCAGAGCAAAACTGATGACTTTAAAGCAAAGAAATATGCTATGGTGCGCTACGATACGGTTGAAGTGGGAAGCTGGCTTTAACTCAAGATTACTCACGAATTGGTATACTATCGTCCAAGAACTTGATATTATACAATAGGGAAGATATTATGTCAAGATACAGCGCATATAAGAGTGTTATTATTTCAGGTGGATCACTTGAGAACATTCTATAATCGTGTTACCAATTGGGTTTCTTCGATCAGTGCACAGTTTCGAGCAAATACCTGGAAAACTTCGCCCGGCAAGAGCCGTCTTTGAATTATTTTAACCATGGCCATTCAATATTACAAAATCTTATATTTTTTTCTTAATAATTGTGTATATATTTAACCTAGTGTAATATTCATAATCGTGCAATTCAGTTTGTACTGCGATGCGATTATTCTAATAAAAATAAAATAATAAAACAACCACTTAAATTACAATAAAGTATATTTGATGTTTGAAAACGCAAAAAACTACTACAAGGCACCTACTGTTACCCTACTGTTTTGCAACTGTATTGGGCTTATTCGCGTGTGTATTGTTCACTGCTTTGTTCTTTTGACCAATAGTTTTATCAAAAATTTTACCACTGCATTTTACATTTTATCACTGCACATTTCTGTCTTATCACTGCACAAATGGATTATCACTGCACACTAAATTAGGTATGATTTAAATGATGTCCGTCGACAATATTCCAGCGACAAGATAAATCACAAGAACCACAAAAAACTAAAAAAACGATGTTAAAATAGCATTTGAACTTTCAAACTTGAATGGCAATAAAACAAATGACAATGACGTATCAAACTGATTCTTGAATGTTCTTTAAAGTGCTTATAACCCTAAAATGGCGTTTTTGATGATTCTGATGAGGCTTCTAAAGTTAGTTAATAAGTTCTAGATTAGAGTTTAATCCAGACGTACAGGTTCAGATACATCGGAGCCCAAAGTGGCTGTTTAAAAAACTTTTCGTGCACCCGGTAGCCTGGATGCAAGGAATACATCATTTGCGCTGCTAAAAAATAAAGAGATGTTTCTAATAAGTTGAACTGAAAGAACAGCTATTTTCCGGCAAATAGAGAACATGTCTAGCTCAAATTCTTTCTCGTGCAAGTATACCAATAATACGATCTGTTGCAAATTTCTGCAGACGGGTTCCTTGGATTCAGGACTTCTGCTTTATTTTGAACGCACGGCTTTTTATATTTCTTTTGATTAAAAATGGCCAAATTTCCTTTTTGGAGCACTTATAACTCCGAAACTATCCGTCTGAATCAAAATCTAATCTACAATTTATAAATTGACGTTTTAAGCTATCAGAATCACCACATACCCACTTTGGGGTTATAAGCATTGTAACTATGTTTAATATTTGAAAGTACAACTTTACATAATGGAGTCATTTTGAAATACAACCTTGTACCCAAACTGCAAAAACTTGAGGATAGCGTTGCTCTAAATGTTCATACTCACATTATACCAAGAAGCTGCCAGTACTCAGACCACCACCATGCAGACAAAGATCCTCCTGAGCTTGGTTCAACAGCTTTAGGACAGAGTGTTGGAGAAACAACGGTCAATTTCTACGTATTCCAAAAAAAATCCTTCAGTTTAAATTCAGTGGTGGACACTTCATTATACATTGGGGGTGAGGGAGGGGTGGGGGGGGGGGGCGCTCGAGGCCATATTAAAACATATACTGCAGTATGCTAACGGAAAATTGTGCCAAAATTTGCTTTCGTTAATGTATATATGAATATTGTGCCATCTGAGTGTAAATATAATAACAGAATTCAAAAATGAATATGGCAACTACATTAAATGGCTGTAAGTTTTGTTATTTGGTTATACATTCTCTCACAATTATTGGGGGGGGGGGCTCAACCCCCCTGTCCCCTCCAAGAGTTCGTAAAATCTTGTCATGCAACAAGGAACGAAACTTAGGTGTGTGTAAGCCTGCGAATATAAAATGTTTGTGTCACAGTAATTTTCTTCGAGTTATTCTCACATACCGTATTATATCAAGAAGCTGGTTTACACGACATTAACATAAGATGTAATAGGAACCAGAACTGGGATTTAAATTATTAACTAATCATTTGTTACAAAACAGCTGAGCAGCGGCATTGGCCATGGGTTTGGCACAAGTTCAAAAGCTACCGTGGCTTTTCAAATTTTCACACGCTATGGTGTCAATAACTCAAAGAAACTTGAAAAACCATTACTGTAATTTACGCATGGGTTCAGTGCACATATATATGCGTGTCCCATAATTACGCTCGGGGTCCGCAAAACAGATAGAACTGCACAGTAAAGAGCAGATAACAAAACATACACCACACTCACAAGTTGGACAATGCCCATTCCTATATCTGCTGCCACTGTAGAAGTAGATTCTCCTTGGCCACACTGTAAACTTAAGAATAACTGTCTCCTAGAAGAATAATTTTAGAAATGGATCACGTTGTTTTCATTTCTTTAGTGATGTGTATGTATCATAATTATTCCCTCCATATTTCTATAAAGCATTTAATCTTTTTCATTTCAACATAATATGTCATAAGGCTAAAGCAACAGCCTAGGTTTAAACTAATACATTTTTCCTTGCACAGGCTTCGGTGGCAAAGTGGTTAGCGCACTTGCATTTCAACTCTGAGGTTGCGGGTTCAGTTATCAGGGAAGAACCATATCAATGTGACTCAAACCCAGTCTTCATGTGAAAAGAGTAAAGTCAAAACTTTGCTCAATGTCGAGGGTTTTCTCCAGGTACTCTGATTTCCTCCACAGATAAACTGGGGAGAGCCTTGCATAGGACTTAAGATCTTGTCTGCATTTCCACCACTTGGACTACGTCCAAAAAATTTGATGAAACTAAAAACTAAGCTCAAGACTGCAGCTAGATGGCCAAAAGCTTTAATTTGCAAATGGTTGCCTCAAACAGTGCTGTGCGCTGAAGCTGGAGTTTTGGCATATTTTTCCAGAGCTGGAGTTTGTTCAGCACCGGCAAAACTCTGGCAGCACTTATTTGTGCTGCAGACTACTGTCGGACTTCAGTAAATGTCCCACTAAATTTGATAAATGTCTGAACGAAATATACACTGAACATCATGGGTATGTAAAAATATTTCACTTTATGTATGACCAGTGCTTCCACTTTAAAATGCAAAATTCTTAAGAAAGTTCAAATTTTCATGATGTTGTGGGAGCCAAAAAATTTTTTGCTGGAGCCCAAGTTTTTTCAGCTGGAGCCGGAGGTGAAACACCCTCCAGAGTTGCACAGCACTAGCCACAAAATGTACACATTTGTATTGTTCTAACATGTCACTGGAATTTTCAACATGCTTTTTGAAAGACTATGAATGCATTGCAAGGTGAAAAAAAACTTCCTCTGTGCGGTATGGACTGCAACTCACTGTACTTGCTCATATATTATTGCAGAATATGTGACAGTGACCGGTGTTTTCTCATCAAAAGAACTATATTTTTCAATATCCAAATCTGAAACAGGGAAACTAGTACCATCATCACTGTATTGACACATCTACAACAAAGAAAAATTGCAAAATAGAACACATTTGGTTTAATTGACACACTTTGTGATCTGCAGCTACTGTGTGACAGGTGTCTCAAGGCAAGACTGCAGAACGTGGCAACAGCGCACCCGAGATGAATATTCTTATAAAAAATAGCACACCTCAGTGTTCGTAGAGTATTTTAAAAACTGTGTGCACTTAAAATACAATGTTGATGTTTCGCACATTGATGAAAAATTTGAAGTTTGACGTTGAACATATTAGCCTGGTCTGATTTAATCGATAATACAATGACTTACATGGTCAAGTTTGTTTGAGAGCAAGTGTCTTACATCTTCACAATTTTGCAAGCACACTTGTTGTTGTTCTTAGAATGGGAGCACACTTGATTGGCAAATCATCAAAATTAAGGGGCGCACCTGAGGAAAAATCGGGCACCTGCACTTAAAAAATTGTACTTGGCGCACCCGACTGACCCGAGATCTGGTCGAAAAGTGCCACGTTCTGCAGGCCGGTCTCAAGGCACACAATACACTTGCATACACATTATTCTCATACTCACAGTAACACCTTTACAACTATCACTCTTTGTAAATGCATAGCAAGGGTCTAGATCATATAACCAGAACCCAGAAGATCCCTTGATACCAATAAAGCTGCATCACAGAAAGAGGCACAGGGTAATAAATAAGAGTTCGCAAAACAACACATTGCCAAAATCTGAATCATGCTTGCAGTTCCAACAATAAGCAAGAAACTTTAAAAACATTACATATTGACCACAAAAATTACTTACGAGGGTGAACCTTCCCTAGAGATGCCTCTCATTGAAATTTCATAAGTTCCAGAGCCATTTGTAAATTGACATCCACAATCCACCATTTTACAATCCTGTGCATCAGCTGACACCACGAATGATAAACACAAAAGTACCAAAAGTTCAACTGAAGTTACCATGACAGTTGACATTTTAACCATAGAACCACGACGGGATAATTGAGCAGCAAAAAAGTAAGAGGGCAAAATATACTTTCACTTGCGGGAGTTTGACTTGTGGAAAACCTATGGCCCGGTTTACACTGTCAAAGTTTCTATGATCAAAGTGGAAATTTCGGATAGGTAAATCCTAAGTTTTCAAGGATTTGCTAAAAATATTTAAGGGAACTAATACAGTGCTCAGCACTGAACTACTTCGCTCTGATATTTGTTACAAATTTATCAGAACGTAGAATTTCCCTGTGAAAAATTCCTACTTTGATCACAGAAACTTTGTTAGTGTAAACCAGCCTTGATACAAATGATTTTTTACGCTTTATGTCATCGGAATTGGCATTTCTAAGATCAATCTACCTCTTTGTTTGGATTAATTTGGGTAATTTTAACAAATTATCCTCGCTTCGCTAAATTACTCAAACAATCCTTAAAAAATCCGCAAAATCTTCCAAACTTCCTGTTTTCAAGGAAAAATACGAAAACTTCAGATAAACCCCGCCCTCGAATAAACGCCTCCACAAACGCCTCCCAAAATCTTAAATTTTAATGAACACCACGGCGGCATTTCAACTTTCAAGAAATTGTTGTACAGTTGCGGCTATAATTTATGCCTACAAAAAACAAACTAACCTAGTGTTGGTTAAATAACTGATGAGATGGACAGAACTAAACAGAATCCTGAATTTGGCTTAAGATTTAAGCAGTTATATGGAGTTTTCCTGATTTCCTCACAAATTGCAACATAAACAAGCCTTGCATTTTCTCATAATGGAAGTTTCAAAAAAGTTCAGAAGAGATATATACTCATCAGTACACTTGGTGGCAAAGCGAGAAATTGGACATCAATTTTTGACAAATTCTCTCACGTCCAGGTATTATTATAAGCACCTTCAGGTGACGTTGAAGAACAGAGAACACTATGGTGGCGTATTTAATATAGAATTTTCACCCAGTGGGAAGACCATGGTAGCAGCTTGCGAACAATGTGCTATTCTGATGTTTGATCCAGTTTCGAGAAGTTGTGTGCATAGGTTACCAGATGCTCACAATGACTCAGTGAACTGTCTTTGTTTCCGTGATGACAGAATATTTGCTAGTGGGTCGGATGATCGCGGGATTGCATTATGGGACTCCAGGATGTTGTGCAAACAGGTTGTTAACTTATTCACAGGCAATGCACCCTGGTGCAGCCTTCTTGTTTATTTTATTCTACAGTATTAGAAGGACTGAATGAGCACAATGCTATTTAATCTTTAATAGCTAAATTAACTTAAGTTGATTAACCCAACAGGATGCAATGTACCTGGGGTCCCTTGCTTCTTTATTTTACTCTAATAGCAAAAAATTGTAGCCATCAAGGAAGACCCTTGAATCTTATGAGGTAACATGTTGCATTGATGTACCGGTATTGACAAACTTGTTAACTTTTGAGTACCTGTACCAGTTTCCCCCAGGAAGTGAACTTAAGTATTTTGTTCTGTCTGTATGCCAAAATGTTTTACTCATCAAGACCAGATTCTTGGGTTGTTATAGCTAAGAAACAAGACGCCTTGTTATCAGACAGTTTTGTTAAACTATTAAGAGTCAACGGTTTTCAGTTTTAGAGCGCCAGGCGACATTGCACGTAACTTGTTTCTGGTTTATTTGCAATTTGTACTCCAATGGACCTTAGGAAACTTTTTTTCAGTCAATGAGTTATTTTGATTAATCTCTTACAGGTTATGAAACTGTTAGGTCATACAAGTTGGGTAAAAAGTCTAGCCTTTGACAAAGCTACAAGGTTGCTACTCAGCTCTGCTTATGATGGTACTGTTCGAACTTGGGACATAAACAGTTGCGGTGACTTGAAGAATACAAGCAGTACAACAATATTAAAAAACAAGTATGTTTCTCGCATGCAGCTCAGTCCTAGGAGTGACAAGTTAATTGTATCCTCCTCATTTGGTGAACTTGGTGATGCAATTACAATATTTCATGACCTCGACTTAAACAGTTTCCCAAATGATCTCCCTCATGATTGGGCCAACCCTTTTACTGAATTGGATACTTGTAATAACTCAAGAAACGTTCCTCAAAGGTTGAGCAGTATTAATGAATACCCTGATATTCCACTGTGTATACCATCATTCCAAGTTCACCCTCATGGCTGCTGCTTGGTGTCAAGATATTTCACAAGAAATCACATCCAGTACACAACAGTTCATGACATACAAGAATTCGTGCATGGTAAGCTGTTATCAATTTTGTCAATTCAATAGCATGGCTAAAGGGAATGGGTGTTGTGGTAATAAGGCAAGGCAGTCAGGATATGATATGATGTGTGAGTATTTTATTAATTATTCCTGAAGGAGCTTATCATAACCAATTTAAAAGTCAGTGCAACTATATATTAGCTAATTATCTTTTCGATAATGGTGGTATTAGTTTTCCTGAACTGGTTTATCCTAACTCACTCTGTCAATTTTCCCTGTGGGAGGAAACCGGAGTGCTTGGAAAGAACCTACGAGTTTTGGGTGAGTAACATGAGCTCTTTTCATGTTAAAAAGTTAATTTCGTGCAAAGAATCAAACCCACAACACCACTGGTGAAAGGTGCTTGTCCTAACGATGGTCCCACTGAAGCCCCATCTAGCTCTCAAGCATTATTTAAGACTATTCTTACAAAATCACTCTAGAGGGAATGGGGTACGTGAAATGCTATAAAGAAGTGTCTCATAATTCAGGAAATGGTGTTTCAGACAACTACCTAGGCTGAAAAATATATATGTAATCAGCTCCTTGGCCGCTGCTTAAAAATGTGAACATGCGTACTATTTTGAGTGTAATTTTCTAAAAACATACTAACAATTCACCATTTCAGTAACATCTGAGGTCAGCTTTGTGTATGCAGCACCTTAAGGTCATTTTCCATTAAGGCCATTTTCCACTATGGCTGTTTGCCGGCGCGGGCGGAGCACACAGTTTTGAACAGGCTCTGACGTTGTCTACGGGCGCTTAGTCTCGCGTGCACTCCAGGAAAATTAAAAGTAATTCAACTTTCTTCGCGTGTACGCGAGATCCAAGACCGGACAGTCGACAACAGGGCATGTTCAAATCTATGTGCTCCGCCCGTGTGGGCAAAATAACGGTAATGGAAAATGGCCTCTACGCCCGTTTTGCCCGCGTGGGCGGAGCGCACATCTTTAAACATGCTTTTTTGTTGATTATCCGCTCTTGATCTCCCGTGCACACGGAGGAAGTTGAATTACTTTGATTTTTCTAGCGTGCACGCGAGACCAAGTGCTGGCAGACAACGACAGTGCATGTTCCAAACTGTGCGCTCCACTCGTGCCGGCAAAACGGTGGATATAGAAAATGGCCTTTAGAGATCAGAAAATTTTCTAAGGGAACATGCCCCGAACCTGTATCCTGGGGTATTTGTCGCGTCGTGCGGGTCTCGCGTGTTGTTGTCCAGCACAGGAATACAATATCATCTAAACTCTAGGCTGGTCAGGTCCTTTGCGCGGTCTATCATGCTTTTACTTTTTAGCTGAATCTGTTTATTATTTGTGAAAGAATTATTTGGCGTAATACGAACAAACAAGCAATAAAATGGCATGAATAACATCTATAGGCAATTTCATGATGGTTTTCTATGAAAAGATTCTCATGACAAGAAGACAATTAAATTTTATTGGCTTCTCAGCGGCCTTATGTACAAAGCCCGCCTAGTTTAACGGTGAATAACCTGAAAGTAAAAGTCATATTATTTATTCCTCCTACATGCAACTAAATTTTGTTTACTTGAATGCCAGGGCCGCGGAATAGGGGAGGCACTGGGGCACAGTGCCCCCCACTTTTTTGAAAAGACCGAGATGTGCCCCTTTTTTCAACAGAGATGCCCTTCTTTGAGTCATTAATTGTGCCCTTCTTTGAGTGACTAGGGACCTTTAGCAAGTACAACTGCAACAGACGATGACGGCTTTCAATATAAGAAGCTATTGAAAAGAAATGAATAATTAAAGACCTATGGGAATTCTTAGAGGTCGTTCGCGTTCTGTTTACAACTGCAAATCTCAAGATTTCACGTCTTGTGTGGAACGTTTGCATTTCAATTGGCAGCAGGTACCACGTTAAATTGGGTTCAGAAGATTCCTTTCCAAACGTAAAACTAATGTTTTAACTTCTTGCACCATTTTAAATTCATAAGAATAATAATATACGACGGGTTTTATTAACAGCATTTATTTGAAGGAGTTTTTTTCGGCCGTCGTCGTCTGTTGCCGTTGTACTTGCTAAAGGTCCCTACTAATTAATGCGCGTTATAGTTTTTATTAACAAACAATACGAAACGTAACTACCTGATGTCAATAGAGATTTGTATGTAGTAAAATGTTACATTACGGTAACGTACAAACCACAAAATCTGGCCATCACCTTATATGATGAAGTTTTCAACCCTCATGGGGGCACTAGGATTAAAATCCAGTATAATTAATTGTGTGTACTGAGCTGTCTTCGCAGAAGTTCAAGAGTCCTAGTGTTGGCTTAATTAATTTTTGAACTATTACTATTGAATTATTACTACATGAGAAAGTGCCCTTTTTTGTTAGTGCCCCCCCCCCACTTTCTAAGTAGTTCCGGGGGCCTTGCTTGAATGCAAAAATTATGTATCACTCTAGATTTAGCAAATAAGATTGGATTAGATAGATTTACAAAGTATAAGAAAGGGTTTTTAGATTCTGTTTTATCCATCATTTAAGCTTCACGGGCCTTTTACGAACGGCCCCTATGACACGTGCACTAGGTCAAAAACTGCCTGGAGCCAGAATTGGCTCCAAAGCCAGACAATACTGATTTTGTGACTTTAAAATTCTTGACGTGAGCTCAACGACGCACTGATGCGATCTTGTGTTGAAGACAATGGATAGAATATAAAGTACAACATGGTATTGCAGTAATGTGTTGGTGTGTCAATGATACACAATCATGAAAATTTTGGCCATCCCAGCGGGGAATCGAACCAGAATCTTTAAATTGGCTCGTCGATGCTCTTTCTGCTGAACCAGAGATTAGAGCCCCTGAACTCAGTGGGTAGAGAGCACTGATGCGCCATTCCGGAGATTGGGGTTCCATTGCCCAGCTGGGGTGGCCAGAATTTTCATGAATGTGTAACATTGATAATTTAATAAATCCTCTCTTGAATTGTAACGCGTTTAAGTGCTGTTATGGCTCCGCCAACAATAGTCACAGCCTTTGCTACGCTTTCATAAATTTATTGAGTGCGTCCTAGTTCTCGTTCTGTGTAGGGTGACATAGTTCTTTAGAACTTTCGGTGTAAACTAAGTGCAGTTTGTGCTCGAGGCCGATCACTTTTTTTTCTTTGAGCCATAGCAAAAATTGCTTATTGTGAGACGGTTAATGAAGACTGGTATCGCAAAAACAATTATTTGCCGCACTTGTAATTATGAATTTAATATTTAAAGTGCTTATATTAACGGTCCCAAGGTTGAGCCCGCGTCGTAGAGCCTCAAAGTTGCAAACAACACTAAAGATGAGCTAAAACTCGCCTTGGTTTTTTTGCTTTGCAGTATGGGTCAGTTCGTATTAGCCGGGCTGGCCCAGTTAGCTGGGATGGACTGGTAGCGGTCTGTGCCCAATGCATATAAGGATTTTATATAGTTTCAACTTTGAGTTGATATGAAAGCTGGGCTGCCCCGGTTTGGTGAAATTCCGATAAAAGTAGGACGGGATCTCTGTAAGGTGAGATGAAATTTGACATACGTCGGAACAAGCCAGCCCGGCTAGCCGAAATGAACGTTTTTTGATAATTAAGAATCTTTCTAGCCCTATTTTTCATAATTTGGAACAATTAAAAACAGAATATTCGATGACGAAAACGTTTTCACTGATCCAAATTGCTATCGATAGAATAGCGAGTGTCAGGACAAGATTATGTTGCCCAATAAACCCGGTCAAGTGTTTTGTAAACCAGACCAGCTCATGTGAAGAAGCCCTATGCCTAGATAGACTTGACGAAGTACAAAACAGAGTACAAAAGTTTTTCGTTTGCCGTCGATATTAACAACAATTAAAACTATGCAATGGTTGTGAGAGACAACACACCACTATTCTATTGTCCAAGCCTGTTTTATACAAGTAACATTTTTCAGGCGAAGCTACATTTTGATGGTTTTCAGGGGTTTTGTTCAAATCGACAAGAATTTATTAGGAACTTATTAGCTTCAGCTGGAAGCTCGTGCAGACAAGGAAAAACCGTCTGAAACACACTGTGCTATTGGAATCTATATACTGTTTAAGATAGATGGCATGCTCTGCTATTAAAGAAAATCTTGCCAAACATTATTTGACTTGTTATTATATAAAATAGTATATATGACTGGTCGTAACAACTTGCTTGTCGGATAATGCACAATAACGAAAAATATTGCGGATGTACACTTTACCAGCATGTATAGCGGTCGCAAATCGCTTAAAAAGCGAACTGACGTCTATTGACCGGCAGGCATGATACAAGACGTTATATTTTTCGACAGGCAGGCATGATACAAGACGTTATATTTTTCGACAGGCAGGCATATTACATTTTTTCATTGTGTTAAAATTTTATAACATTAGGTGTTTTTCTTGTCATCTTTTTTCACTCATTTATACTTTAAGCCTGCAATGCATTCTGGTAAAATGCACATGTCGCCATCTTTTTCGTTATGGGCAATTGTGGAATTTGTTTCAAATTTTTCAAAGGAAGGAAAGAAAAACAAAGAAGGCTGACCCATTACATTGAAGAGTCTGAATCGGCATGTGGTTTCATTAAGGAGCAAAGTTTCAGTTGTGATGGTAGGGTCATTGCATCACCCTTTGCCCATGGTACCAGACTTTTGGCGTTTAGCTCTGATTGCTGCGACTGGTACGAATCAAGGAAAGAAGGCTCGACGAATTTCACGGAACTGAAGTTTTTGCTTGGCGGCCATTCAATGCCCGTTTGTTGTAGTAAATTTTCACCAATTCACATGTTGGTTGCGACAGGGTGTCTTGGCGGAAATGTTGCATTTCACGAACCAAAACTGTAAAGATACGGCAGTTCCCATTACACAAAGTTTTTGTTGATCTACTGATGCTTTTTTATGAACTATTTTTTAACAAGGGGGGGGGGGTATCTATCCAATGAATCATTTTTGGTGTCGAGATGCAGCTACATCATCGATACGAGTGGAAATTGGAAAGACATCGTGTGGAACATGATGACCGGAGAGCGGCGGTGTTTTACACAATTTTTCGTTATCCCAGTTTTTGCATGCGATTGTTGGTTTAACTGAACTTCAACACCTTTATAATTTTTTACTAAAACACAAAGAAAGATAAAGAGAAAATTGGGAAATTTTAGCAAAGAAATTCTCCATGTAGACATCGAGTTAGTCGACATTTTTTCATCATTGACATTAGTTCTTTTTTCTGTACGTAATCGTCTCACAAATTTCAAAATTGTTCCGTTCTAAACGAATCAGCTTCAGCAATGCGAAAGGTCTGGCACTGGAGTGCCATTTTTCGCGCCACTTTTTCTACCATCATAGCTTCCACATTACCTAGCTGATAGTTGTATAATTCAGTCATGTAACTGACTTCACCTAGCTGTTTAACGTACGCATCATTTGCAAATGTTTTTCGAAAATAGAACATATATAAACTAGACAACATAGTGTCTCAAATAAGCCCTCTATATGTGGAGAAAATAATGTAAGCTCTATTTTCCTGTAATTCACTCACAAGTGAAAAAACAATCGAGTGGGTATAACTTTGAATATGTAATGTCGGCAACGTCTATATTGTTTTATTTATTCTTATAAACCCCAATATCAATAACACAGAATCTCACTAACTCGCTTTCTCGATGTACCCATTGTTTTTTTTCTATATCTCTTATTATTATATCCGTCTATTGCTCACGTGATCTCCTTATACATAGGACAACGTGTTTAGTCATGCAGCATAAAACTAAATATATAGAATGTGATCCATTTTCTTCGTAATCAAAACAAGCAACTATGTTGAATGTTCGTTGTCAATGAACTGTTGAGTTTCAAGTTCCTCTTAATGTATAAAAGATTTAATGTTGAAATGAAAAAGAATATAACTACATCTGTTCTTCACTACGCGCGACTATAGATAACATATACACTAAAACTTCTTGTAATACTAATTATAGTTCATCATTACTCAATGACCATGTTGCAATACTAAAATATCAACACTCCCACTTAATGTGCACTATAATTATAACTTTAACAATATTGTTTGTCAGGTGTGAATAGGTGTGAACAGTTGTTGTTCGACTCCGTCCTCTCACTTAATTAGATTTCCTTAAGGTGGTCTTCCACCTTGATTTTTATTTTCCATGACATAACTTAAACTCAGTTATACTTATGCATGAACCAAAGAGGTACTGGTATAGTGATCACAACAATATAGTTTTTAACCATATGTTGCCATAGCAACCAAGATAATGACACCCAATAGCGAGTTTAGACTCCATTTTTAAAAAATAATGGAAATGGAAAAATGGACAACAATTCAGGACCACGAAATCACATCATTCATAACACACGGAAAATATCAGGCCATTTCATCAAATAGTTTTTGAGTTATCCTTTTTAAAAGTGTTCTCAATGACGAAAAATACCATTTTGAGAAAACAAGCAAAGAAGATTACTAGGAATATACATTAAACACATATCAAGATATCTATACAAGTATTAAAAGTTTACCAAGTCACTTATAACCAATATATATCAAAATGCACCAGGTGCATAAGTTTCTCCTTCTTCCTCCACTAAATTGTCCTCTTTTCTCTTCTTTTCACCTCGTAGAAACTTCCGCCATTTCTTGTTTTGGTCAAGAGATTTATAATTTCCCTTCCTTATCTGCAGTTTGTCTGATTTCAAGCACTGCTCTGAACAAAACTCACCTGCGCAGGACCCATATCCTTAAGCACTTTCATTGCAGCAGATGCACCAGTGTTGAAATGGGCAGCAGCATCATAAACACCTAAGGAGAACACGTCTGATCCAACAAACACTTCTTTTGGGATGCGATTCCAAATCATGGCATTGAAAGACTTATTTTGATTTTGAGTTTTACCATCAAGGCATCTTTGCAGCAGACTGGGCTCACTTAGTCTGCCAAATATTGGTTTGACATGACCAATAATTTCCTTAGGAAGGCCAGCACCATGCTTGTATTCCTTCGTTCCATTAGCTTTATCCCTTTTAAAGCCACACCAGCTATCTTTACCATCTGGGCAGTGGACGTGGTAATCGTCTTTCTTAGATGAAGCAATATGACACAAAGCAGCATATATTGCTTGCTTCATAGATTTTGTGTCTTTACAGTTAGTTCTAATAGCTAAACCATAATAATTTTGCAGCTTGTCAAATATAGAATTGGTTAAACAACCCTTCCCTCTCAAACCTTTGTTCTCCTTTTTCATTTTTCGCAGAGCTGTTCCAACTCTTTTTTGCACATGTCCCACACATTCTTTTTTAGCGACTGTTACATTGTCCTCTTCATATACATCTTTCACAGCAACGTAACTCTTGCTGTCTCCGTCACCATAAAATTCCGAATAACGAAGCTGGTTGCTCGCCACTGACCGACTAAAAATTCTCAAAGCACCTTCTGGCTCCATTGCAGGTGCCGATCTTTTATAGTTTGCCTTACACTTTGGCTTATGATCAGATTTCAAAGATGCATTTTTAGATGTCTGTGGCTTCTTCTCAAGCTTGTTACATGTATGACAAACTTTGCTTAGTGGTTCCACATCTAGAACTTTTCCCGTATCCATGGATATTGTTGCGACACAACTATTAACCGATGAAAATCCTCTCCTCTGCCATGTCCCATCACAAGACGCAGTACAATCCACAACTTCATTTGATGCTATTTTCTTGAGCTCATGGATTTCATTAGAAGCAACTTTTGCTGTTCTTGAATACACAGTCTTAGCACTCTGGAGAAGAGCTTTGTTGTGCAAAGCATATGGAGTAGCTCTTGGTGGTGGAGGCATGTTCATAAGTCCACAGAATTGCATAGCTCCAGCACGTCCACAGCCAATTGATCTCAAGACATATACCATCTTTCTATTCACTTCATAAAATTACTAGTAAGTTTTTGAGGTGTAGAATTCATTTGTCCACTCACAGGAAGAACACCTCAAGCAGAGACATGAAGCACATTCTTTTCGCTTGGATTTATCCTCAGGAAGTTGAAGGCTAAATTGTAAACAATTTGAACACAGCAATAGCTCAAGTGTGCCTTTTAAAACTTCTAAATCAAATAAATGAAAGCGGGAAACTCTCCCCTCTTTTATTTCTCTGTGTGCAGTCGAAGTTGTTGTGGAGATTTTTCGAGCAGAAGCAGATGTATGCGCTCGGACAGTCTCACTTTGATCGGAAATTTTCGGCATTTTTGCTGCGGTTGTGAACTGCTTTGCAGAGAATTTACGCTTTTTCTTGTATCCAGAATTTTTTTTACTTCCTATCGTCACAAAATAAAAATAATGCAGACAAAGACGAACTTTTTGCTTGCACTTTTTGTCGTTGTGTGGGGTGGGTAGGTCAATAAATACAAATATACCAACTTCAAAGCCATCCAATAAAGATCTTTTTAGGACAAGAACGCATCGCTAAGACCGTTGCTAAGGAGAAAATTCTGACATTCTCTCACTAAATGACTAAAATTTACAGTTCTACTTAGATTTAAGAGATGAACAATCTACCAAATGAAAGTTTAAAAATCAGAAAATTTGAAAAAGTACCTTTCAAAAAAATGCTAATATGAATCTTTTTTTCGAAATTCTGAGTGGAAGACCCCCTTAACACCTAACATGTTCCAAACTTTTGAAAAGTTTGTCTTGGTAAACTCTTCGTCATGATGTCAGCTAACATCTGATCCATACTGCAGTACTTCACATTGATCAAATTGTCGTTAACCTTTTCTCGAACAAAATGGTATGCCACATCAATATGTTTAGTTCGATTGTGGAATTGTGGATTATTTGATAGTGCAATTGCTCCTTGGTTATCTTCATTCAAAGTAGATGGTTCATCTTGTTTTCTCCAATATCATATACTAGTCTTCTTAACCATACAAGCTCTTGTGCTGCATGACTGAGTGCTACATATTCAGCTTCTGTTGATGATTTGGTTACACACTGTTGTCTTTTGCT
>JAOBYK010048905.1:0-21321 GCA_025434845.1 Phenganax subtilis | reverse complement strand
TGGACAAAATGGCAGTCGGCTCCGAATGCAGGTACCAGACTGAACCAAAAACCTGGGCAAGGGACCATGCAAATCCATGGGACGTGGTCATGCCAGTTTTTGGGGTGCTTGGACAAGGAGGAAACCACAAATCATCCTCCGCCCTTTCTCACGACGTCCATGAGGTTCGATTCCGCAAGTTCTTGGACTTTTAACGGATCTTAAACTGGGTGTGGCTACTTGGGCCAGATGCCTGAGTCGAATCAACTTAGCAACACTATATATAGTCTTAGATGTGCTCACGCCGGGAGCGTCGAAATTCGGTGTAGTCTTCTCCCATAAGGTCCAGGTAGTGGTCCAGGTATCTTCTGAGGAGGGTCTTGGAGGTGAGTACGTACTTCCAGAGAATTTGGTCTTGGAGGCCAAAAGAACATCCTCAGGATGGTCCTGGACCCTCGCTGGGTCTAAAGAATCCTCGCCTCGCATCATCTCCTGCTGGTTCCTTCCATTATGAGTTCATGAGGGCATGACAGTCGTGCCGAAGGTACACTCCCTGGAACTCTTATGTGGATGGCATGGCCTTAAAAAGATGACCATTTTCCGAACACCAAACATAATCTGGCCGCTGATTAATGTATTCTTTATATTCCTTCTCAATGTTCCTGAAAAGTTTCATTCTGCACCAATCATATCATACAATGGAGTCTGTTTGAGACAACCTGAATCATTTTGGTAGGATTTACATATCATCACTTCTGAGTGGCTGGTAGGATTTGAGTAGTAACATCAGAATAATTTATGCGCTGAGTGGTTGGATGGTTGGAGTGGTTGGAATTAGAACTTGAAAATTATTAGAACGATTTAGGCTATGTGTTGAGTTGAGTGGTTGGTAGGTTTCAAGAATGATTGCTTGTTGTTTATGTTGGGTGTGCATCACTAGGGAGGGGCCAAGTCAATGTCCAAAATGTTTTCATGAAACACTGGCTGAGTCAATGACTTAGCTACAACCTTACAAAACTCTGTCTGACAGTGTCAAGTAGTCAATGCCTATGAACAGTTCATAACCAAAAAACATTTAACCAAAAAATCATTGACAAGAAGAGTCATCTGAGTGGTTCATAACCCAACAGCACTCAGCCCATCTCCCTTATTCCACTGGCGAGGCGGTCACACAGCAGTCCATCCAATCATAACCCAACAGCACTCAGCCCATCTCCCTTTTTCCACTGGCGGGGCGGTCACACAGCAGTCCATCCAATGGACCTCAGACGGACAAGAAAGAAGTGGAAAGTGACAATGAAAATTCGGTTGGTGGGTTGTTGTTTCGCATGCAATGCACGCTGAACTTTTTCCACTCATTGTCGGCCAATGCTTCGATGGCCCGCGATCTCGGCCAATTAAAGTTCGATGGCCAGGGATCTCGGCCAATGCTTCGACGGCGCTTAAACTTAAAAGGAAAAAGGAAAATTCGCATCCATATCCTGGATTTCACCATGCTTGCAGTTTCAAACTCTTGAAGTTCAAACTATCCTTACATCCAGGAATGGATACTCAGGCCAGCTTGCCATCAACCATGGCATACAGCCCGGATGGCCCCATCATGGTCTTTGCCCTCACCAACATCGCCAACTCGAACTCAACCGATCCCTTTGCAGCCTCAACTTAGCGAGTTGGTTATCCAACCGGACCCTCTTTGACTGAGTTGGTTTTGGTCTGAGCCGCTTTTTGGGTAGTGTTTTGGGCTTTGGTGTCAAAGGCGGCGTGAACAGCATCGGCGGGGCCTTTGGCCCCATGGGTGGTGTCACCGGGCACACTGTCTTCAAGTCCAAGGTCTGAGTCGCTTTCTTCTCCTGTTTCACAACTTCTGTGGTCTGTGTTTTGAACTTCTGTGTCACATTCTCCTTCGTTGTCACCTTCTTCACCTTCCGGCGCATCTTGCGACGAGAGACAGGAATGCACTCTTCCCACCCTTTGTCCGAAGAGTGAGTACTCGACGACCACTCATCTGCACTGTCCTCCACCACGACCTCCTCCATCTTAGACGTGTCATTCCTTGCAAGCAAACAGCACGTGGGACCAGACAAAGAAAATGGCAACCCAAACAGTCAAACAAACAGCCACAACAGCAAATAGAAAAGTTCCAGCCAGTGCCAAATTGCAAGTTGGTGTAGAAGCGTTGGCTTTGGGGCTGGGAGTTGATGTTTTGCCCCTGGGCGTGAGAGCCACTCGCATTGAACTGCTGGACGAACAGGAGCGGAGAACTCATGGCTTACAGGTGATGGGAGCGATGGGAACCGGGATGAGGCTGCCGACTTGGCACAAAAAGTGGAGTGGGTCCATGGTTTTAACCTCAAAGGTGTTCACTATCACTTTCCTTGGCAAAAATGACGTTGGTCAGTGACGATGAAGTTCCATGTAGTCAAACCTGGCCAGTGGCAGCTGGGAAGCCAAATGGCTGCCAGCGCACTGAGTAGCCACGACGATGAACGTTTAACAACGCCATGACAATGACGACAATGACCATGTGCGAAAATGGAATACGCATGACTGGCTGACTACATCATGTCAAATTGACCGAACATGACAATGACCATGCTCATACATGACAACGTCACTGACCATTGACCATGCGCGAGAACAACCCGCTGGTTGACGCTGCAAGGCGCCCAGTCTTTTGGCGTTCCCAGCGCCATGCGCAGCCATGTCCAAGAGACCTGAGCACCGTCAGAGCCATTCACCCAACTTCCCAGTCTACAGACATCATCAGTGTCACAACCATCTCACTTCTGTCAAGTTTTCTTGCAGTCACTTGCAAATCTGACCACTGGGCCGCAAGCAGTGAAAAAATGGGTTTGGAACTAAGACCTTCTCAAAAAGCAGCAGGTCCAAACCTAAGGCTTGAGAAACACAATAGACATTAGACTCCCAGAAAAAACAGACCTTCCAAAAACGCTGCGCGTAAGACAGATTGAGCTGCGCGCGACCAGTGATACCACCCAACATTGGCTTCTCAGATGCTGCGTGGGTCGTTGCTCAAACCTGTGGAAAGCAGCCGTTTGAGATGGACTCCTGCTGCCATGCGGCGAACCAAAAATTCCAGCCTCAAGCCGAGAAGGTGTTCTACACGGAATCCTCCTCCTCCTCATCATCATCCGAGTTGCCCTCCTCAACGCTGCCATCATCGATCTCCTGGCAAAGGTCGGTTAAAGAATGTCATGTGTGAGGCAAATGTTTGACAATGACCATGTATTCTGGTGAAACAAGTTGGTGAACGACTATAACTATGAACCCTCAATGGTTTGAAACTTGTCGTCCTCCTCGTCTTCTTCAAGAAGACCGCCATCCTCCTCATCATCATCATTGGCCTTTCGCTTTTTTGGAGCTTTGCCTTTGCCACGGCCCTTCTTCCCTTTGCCACGGCTCTTGCGCTTCTTCTTGAGAGCACTGCTGCTACCACCACCGCGAGGCTTCTTCTTAGGAGCCGGCTGACCCTCCGCCTCTTCATCATTTTTCTTGGTATCCTTGATGGCTTTGGCCAACTCCGGTTGGTAGTGTCGAGATTTGGCCTGGCACATCATCTTGAAGAGGGTCTTGCTCGCGTTGTCTTGGTACCAAGTCTCATGCTTTGCAGAGTAGCCTTGGGTCATGCTTGCGTGACAGTCCGACTGGTTGTTCTGAAAAAAACCAAGTGAGTCAATGACAGTAGGCCAATGACAGTCAGTCATTGACATCATCACTTTAAACAACTGCTCGTCCAAGAAACAAATTGCCAAGGTCGGGATTTGGTTTTCCAGCACGCAGGTCAGGATACTAGGGCATGAGGCCGTTGCCAAGACAACGGCCTTTGGGCGAAACCGGTGAACAAGTTCCTCGAAAACCTTGGGGTGCAGGATGGACCAGTCCATAGGCTCCAGGCCAGGAACATCTTGACCTCAAAACGACGTGGTGAACCAAGGTTGCACTGACAAACAGTGAAAGACTAAACAAATTATCATGCCACCTAGAAACCCTGTCCGCTGGACACACGGCTCTCATCCGAAACTCGGGCGCTAGCAAGCATCGCGTGCTTGTCAGCTGTGGCCAGGACAGGAACATCTTTGAGGTTGGACTTGAAGCACTCCATCAGGCAACTTCCAGATGTGGTTCCAGAATGATGCAAATTCTTCCGAGAACCAACTATGTTGCTCATGCGAGTCGCATCACCAGGCACAACGACAATCGTCTCGTTCTGGGGGAGAGTGAAGACCTCATTGTGATAGCCAGGTAAACAGGTAAACGGAATCAAATTGGAATGAACGTGGTCCTATTATTAAATCAGGGGTGAACGAGTCAGTCCAAGTAAGCAATGCGAAGAAAACACATGATAAATTACAACATTCCGCAGCTACGACGCCCAGAAACTCCACGCTCAACTGAAGATCCAGACAAAGAGCGGGCCTGAAGACACAGGATGGTTGAAATCGTGAAAGTCATCATTCCATGACTACAAAAAAGGTTACGATGAAATAACAAGTTGAAAAGCTAGCCTTCCTGTGCTCCTTGACGCTGTCCTCTGCATAGCTCACGTTGAAGGTGTGCTTGGCATATGGTCCTGACTCAACCGCCTTGAACAACTGCACGAATGCAGACTGCGTCCCGGCACGCCCACCATCCATGAAGAGATACCTTCCAAATGTAGCTACCAAGGGCAGGTGCGAATCAGAATGGGTCAGTGTCCAATTTTGTCCCAAGGTCAGTGTCAACCTCAACTCAACTCATTTGAGTCAATGACACACCGATACATGTAAGTGACACGAAGTGTCAAGGACATATCCCAAAATACGTGTCAATGACATCCACTCAACTTATTGGAGTCAGTGACTGTGACATACAGTGGTGCCAACATACCACGCACAAGTTCAAGTGTGTCACTGACATGTAGGATGTGTCAATGTCAATCAGTGACTGCTGATTTGACATTGTCGTGCATTGTGGCCGTGGGACACATCGCTAGGGTCCAGCTGTGGGAACACGAGTTTGTCGCTGTCGTCGAAGTTCAGCAGCTCCTCTCCGCGGCTGCAGAAGATGGCTCTCATGATCTTCTCCTGGTGGTCTCTTCTAGCAGGGGTCGGGGACCGCCGGGAATCTTTCTCGTGTTCACCGGCCGCTTCGATGCCATACAGGACAAGGAAGGAGTGGTCAGTGCCGCCCCTCAACTTCATCACATCCATCCTAAACAGCAGCTTGGCCAACTTCTCCAGCGACTGGCTGCCATCCACCGTCTGGATCTGGGACTTCACCATGCGTCGCGAGAGCTCCACAGCGTTTTCAACTGTTTGCCTTTGGCTTGAATGTTCGGGCATCTGGAGCTTCGACAAAGCTTCCACCTCCACGAAGTTGGACAAGGCATCCATGCTGCGGCCTGATCCATCCAAGTCCACATCCATGACTGCCTGCTCGGTTCCAGAAGCCACGATCTCCTGCCATGTTTTGTGAATGTTGGCGTGTTCCAGCACCTCCTCAAGGCTTTGGCTGTGACGTACAGCCTGTTTCACCATTGCATCATAGGATTGCCCAAACAGGAACTCAGAAACGAAGGTCGCTGCTTTCTGGCTTCGTGGGTCCAAGCCTCACTGAGTCAAATGCACGAAAAACTGGTTTGTAGTTTCAAATGGTGACTAAGCTGAACTTGGGTAAGCCAAGGTAAGCCCCTCCTATCCCCTCCTAAAATGGCCTCAACACCGCCCAAATTTGATGCACCGCCCTGAGAAAATGGTTTCTGTCATTATTTGTTGTTTTTAATCTGCTCTTTCTGCTGTAGTCACAAACCAAAATATCACCATGAACTGAGAAAAGGGACATGCAATCCATGGCTGTCCGTCAGGGACCTTGATGTTCTTCTGCAGGGCTTCCTTCGTAAAGGGTCGTCCACCAAAGGTCTCCCGGTAGGTGATGTGGTCCTTGAGGTTGTTCCTGAAAAACAATGATGTGGTCAGCAGGGCAACTGGCAGCTAGCTAAGTTCAGTCAAGGTTGTCATTGACGTGGCAAACAACTCACTATGAATAAAGTTGAAAGGTACCGGAAGTTGAGTGGCTGAGCGATGGTGGACCATCCCTTCCACACCCGTCCTCAGCTGCGCTGAATCCGATGGTGGCAAATGCTGGTCCATCAAAGCCAGAAGTTTGGGCTTTTGCTGGTACTTCCACAGCCACACGGCCATCATCCTCGCAACAGGTGCTTGGACTGGGAGTCAGTGTGGGGTCAGCAGGGTCAATGATGGTTTTTATCAAGGAAATTATTCGAGCCAGGTCGCCCTTTCGATCCCTTCGCTCCAAAGAGGTAATTGGGCTGTAGTTCAGCAGGTGCTACAAGTCGGTTCAAACACAGATCAGCCATCTGCAGCATGCACCATTGCATCGAATCAGTGTTGGACCGGCATGCTCTCATCATGCCTTCGATTTTGAGAACTGAATCAAGAGGACTTCGTTTTCCGAAGGTTTCATCAGTGAGGAAGGCAAGGTCCTGGCGAAGCAAGCAAACCAATTAACTGAGCAATAGTAAACTGAAAGGAAATTCATGCAAAATCAACGGGGTGCACCCCGGTTTCCTTTAGCTTCGGCACACTGAACAATGCATTCCACAAAGCTAGCGCTGTGGACAGGAAATGCTCCGTGGCCGCTTCCCCGCTCTTGATGATCAGGTTCTTATCAAAGTGGGCCTTCAAGACCTTGACAGTGACCTTCTGATCTCCACTCATCTTCTCCTGCAGCATCTTCTTCAAAGCTCCGATCTGGAAAACACGCTGGACCTCGCTTGGTTCCCTGGGTTCCACTGTCAGTGACTGACAAATCAAAGTTAAAGAATTCCAAAACTCCCACAATTCTGTTGAAACTTTTGAAACATGTCACCGGCGTATAGTAGAGAGACTCAAAGGCCTCTCCCACAGCCTCGCGGATGTTAGCTGCTTGCCAAAAGAGTGATTCCATGTCATCTCCGACACATTTCCAGGTTATGCCGGCGCTTAACCAGGCTTCTTTCCACTCCTTGTCATGATGAAGATGAATCCCAGCACGACTCAACTCACTCAAGCGCACATGTGGGGTCATGCGGCCATTAGCGCATTTTCCCTTTGCCTGGCCCTCTTGGGTTGGCCAAGGGTAAGGCCCACATCGGCGTTCATTTGAGCCTCCGTTTTGGGGCTCAAATGAACGCCGATTTGGCCAACCCAAGAAACAACTTGCCAATGGAAAATTGGCAGTGCCCCACTCAACTTCACAACGTTTCAAACAACTTCACAACGTTTTTTTTTAACACTGTCCTGAACATGGTCACCTTTCGACACATCACGAAAGGTGGCGAGCACATAGGCGATGTGTTCCTCCTCTGGTGAGATCCTTCGAAGCAAGCTTCCCATCCTGTGCTCCGGCTTTCTTGGATCGCTCTTGTCAGAGACAGCCACCGTCAGCTGGAGGGGTGTGGGCGATTGAAACTTTCCATTTGTAAGCAAAGTCACAGCGCTTTCGATGATGGGGACACTGGATGGGCTCCAAAACGGATTGATCCAGCTGGCATTCCCACCGGCCGTGTAGGTCGGCTGGGTTCCAACCAGCTTCATGTCGGTTGGGTGCATTGCCCCACCTTTCTCCACCTTCAAAGGATCCTCTGACTGGATCCCAATCCAGTCATCGTGCCTGCATGGAAACTCAGTTTCTCAAAAATAGGTTCAAATGATGGTTCAAATCATTCCCAAGTTGGCATATAGTAAGCCCAGTCACGACATAAGTCCATCCCAAGCAGTCTTGACCCGGGCCATGATATCCACATTGAGGGCTCGAGTCTGTACATCGGAAGGTTCCCCTGCGCAGATGGGGGCATAGCAAATGGGGCAATGACAACGGTGATAATGACTGACAAGGCATATTCACGGCCTGCACCCAAAGCCAGTGCTGCAGAATCAGCACCCACAGCTGCTCGTTTCTTTGCTCTCGGTGCCATGGTGTCGTACAGCAAAGGCACCCAGCGCCCACACCAAGACACTGGTACAAAAGATGTCCAGCCACAAGAAACAAAGGTTCAAAACAATCCAGTGAATCAGTCATTGTCATCTACCTGAATCTCATTGGATCAGACACTGGCTTCAAAAGACAAAATTGATGGGAAAAATGTCACTGACTAATGGCTGGCTGGCAAGCGAAAGAAAGTGTCAATGTCAGCCCAACACTAAACTATCAATGTATGTCAATGTCAGTCAATGGTGTCTCATTGAGGCTCAAGCAAGGCTCACTATTTTCACCCGATGCAGCTAAGTGGATGCCTGCAGTGAGAACTACAGCACTAATTAGCAAATCCCTATTATGTCAATGACACTGTCTCAAAAGGTCAAAGACCATCAGGACTCAAGAAACCCAGCAGCTGCGAGCACTGCCCTGATGGCTTCTTGGAGCACTGGCACCGCCATCGAATTGCCAATTTGGTGGCCTGTGGCCGTTTTTGGGGTCTTAGCCTCCTTCCATGGGATGTCACCTGACTTGAACCCCTGGAGCCGAGCCATCTCCGCCGGTGTCATTCGGCGGTGTTCCTGACCAGGGTGAGGGCTGGAGGCTGGTGATACATCCAGACAACAACTGACAACAATCAAAGCTTCAGAATCAATAGTTCTGAAGCTGTCACACGATCAATGTCCCTGTCGTCCAAATTTGAGTAGAACAGTCACTGTCGTACCTACTACACATGAGTTTTTCACAAGCGCTGAGGCAGCCACTTTGGTGAGCCAGAAGGCTCGCTGAGCGCAGCGGCTTGCTGTCAATGTTCCAACAAAGCCGGTGGTGACAACCCGGAACTTCTTGCTGGCTCCTATGTCAATCACAGAGTCACTGTCCGAGGGTTTCAGCCCAGAACTTCGCAACCTTGCAAAACCAGACTTCAAGTTGCGCTGTGCAGTGGAACTTCCTCAGCTAGAAGGAAGTCGTCATTGTTTGTGCTAACTTTGTCCCAAAAGCCATTGAAAAGTGGTGTCAGGGAGTTGGGGGTGGAAGTTATCTTCTGCATCCAAGTGGCGGGGATATTTTTCCTTCTTGCGCCCCTGGCTCAAGAACTCAGTGAGCGGCTTCATCTTCATTGACTTGGACTTCATTTTTGGAGGTTTCCTCGCCCAAGGGGATCCTAATATGTAAAGGCGCCTCCTCCTCTGGGGAAGTCCAAACCGTCGACTGTCAACGATCTTCCAGGCCACATGGTAAACATTCACGCCATTCTTCTTGATGTTCATGAGGTGGCGGACAATGGCATTGAAATGTTTTCCTCAGACGCACAACTCACCAATTTGGGAACACCACTGCTAGCAAGTGAAACTTTACAAGGCTTGCTAACAGCAAACCACAATCTTGATTGAGAATAGCATCGGTGCTTCTTCCCCATCAGCCTTGGGACGTTCTCCAGGACAAAGGTCGTGGGTTGTTTGTTGGCTATGTAGTTTAGAATCCCATCCAGCACGCCGGCTCTCGCATCACGAATTCCTTCATGTTTTCCAGCTGCGCCTCAGAGAACAGCATCCTCACCTTCAAACTCAACGGTGGTTCAATGACTTGCAACAAGATTCACGATGGACAGCGGCCACGAATGAATGAGAACTTAAATTAAGTGTGTGACGTGAAAAAACAAAGTCAATGACTGAATGGATCACCAGGTGACTGAAAGGCTGGCAGGGAAAGCCACACGTGTACAGGGACACGGATGGCTTGGCCACTTTGGCCATGGCATCGTCAAGAAGGAGCTCTGGTGCATGAGCCTGACCTCAAAGCATGGCATCCATCCAACAAGATAACAAGACCACATCAGTCACTCAGATTCAGTCATGTTCTGACATCCAGTGTGTGTAAACATTACATATTTCAAAGCATGTCACGCTTGAACTTCAAAACTAAAACAAAGGAACAACCCGGGGTTCCACTGAATTTGCAGTCCAAGTTTCATTCCAGAAGCCTTCTGCAATGCATGTTGGTATCGCTGGCAAAGACATTCCTAAATGGGATCTTCAATCTGGACACGGCGACAGCATCGGTGCCGATGCCGCTGCAGTCTGACCCAATGGTGATTGATCTTTTTCTCTTAGTAGACATGACCTTAGAGTTCAGGAGTTGGTTGACACAAGGACTACATCAAAAGAGCTGGTTGACATTGACGGACTCTACCATTCAAAAACAATCATCAAACACTGGCTGACACTGACAGGATTGTTTTCCACCATTACCTCGTCTCAGTCACGCCGCATTGGTCGACAGATGCTGGCTGTAAATCACTGTCTATGACACAAAATTAGTCCGTAGTGACACACAAAGTCTCAGAAGTCTACTGCTGCAAAGTCTACTCATATGACTCAGTGGTCACAGACTTGCCCAACTTAAGGATCGCCAGCTTTTCACTCTTCGCCATCACCGTTGGCATCCTTGTCACTGGCATCCTTCTTGTTGTCACACTTGTCATTGCCATCATCTTGGCCACGATCACACCCTCGCCAATTGCATGCGCGGCACCCTCTGTATCGGCATTTGCTACAACCTTTCTCTGGATTTGCTGGGGCCTTCACTTTCTCCTTGGGCTTCCCACTTGTTGAGGCCTTGGGATTCCTACTTGCTGAGGCCTTCACTGTCTCCTTGGGCTTCCCACTTGCTGAGGCCTTCGCTTTCTCCTCGGACTTCCCACGTGCCTTGGGTTTAGCCTGAGGTTTTTTCTGTTTGGGAAAATACTTGACGGGTGACCTTGGTGACATTGCACTGGCCAGCCGCTTCTTTGCCAGATATTCTCGAGCTCCGGCTCCGACTGCGGTTCTGTCATCGCACTGGGTTTCTTCATCACACTGGGTTTCTTCATCACACTGAGTCTCTTCTTCGTCGCACGGATCTCCTCTGAATCTGGAGGAGTTGAAGGAGGGTCAGAAGCACGTTCGTCTTGATTGTCCTCAAGGTTCTCAACCATAGCATCTTGCTCACCATCAGAAGCATGACCGCCAGGAGCCCAACCAACACAACGAGGCCAAAAGTCTCCTGGCATTCGCCCTGAAGCCATGATAGAAGACAGCTGACAGTGATATATGATAGCTGATAGTGAGCCAGACTGGTGGACACAGCAATCAAATCAAAAACGAGTCATTGACATAATATGAACACTGACAATATGAAAACGCCACTGACACGGCAGGCTACGACTCAAGTTTGTCACTGACAAGTGTCAAGCTCAGGAGAGTTATTGCTCCAGTGTAGTCCAAATATTGCCCCAGCGTAGCCGTCACCGACCTCAGTTGCAACTGGCAGGAAGGAAGCAGCATCAGGGATAGGAAAAAAGTCTCAAGGCTCATATTTTTTTGAAAAGAATATTAAAGAATGCAATCTTGAATGCACCAGTGGAAAAATACAAGTTTTGACTCGCAGGTGCATGGGGTCCCCCGAGGCACCGCCCCTGCAAGTCAGCGGTACCGCTGACTCGCAGGGGCAGGGGTCTGGCATGTTTTTTTGACTCGCAGGTGCAGGGGTCTGGGGACCCCCTGCACCTGCAAGTCAAAACCAATGCGGAAGCACTGCCCCTGCAAGTCAGCGGTACCGCTGACTCGCAGGTGCACGGGGTCCCACAACCCACGTCACCTGCAAGTGGGGCAGAATTGGTGACGATGACTAACACATTCACTTGTTCCGAGTAGTTGCCAATTTAGCATGTCATCCTGGGCTATCTCTGCAAGTCAGCGGGTGCCGCTGACTCGCTGAGCTGTTATTTGGACATCGTCAGCAAGTCAGCGGCACCCGCTGACTCGCTGAGCCGTTTTTTGGACATCGTCAGCAAGTCAGCGGCACCCGCTGACTCGCTGAGCCGTTTTTTTTGACATCGTCAGCAAGTCAGCGACACCCGCTGACTCGCTGAGCCGTGATTTGGACATCGTCAGCAAGTCAGCGGGCGCCGCTGACTCGCTGAGCTGTTCAATCAAACCCTCAAAAGGTGAGCAAAAGAAGCTAAGGTCCAGACCAAAGTTCTCAGAAACTGCGTGTCTCAGTGACAGAAACTTCAGCTCAGGGCACACTAATTTCAAGACAGTGTCAGCCCAGGACTGTGTGAAGGGCTGGTGCAACACCATCACAACTGAGTTCCTCACTTTGAAGGGAGAAAGTCGAGGCCAAGAACACCTGGTTTCATTGGTATGGGAACTGGGAAGGTTTGAAAGAAAACCTTAGTAGGCTCCGCAGCGTCTGAATCATTAGCCTTTTTGCTGGCCCTCGCATTGCATGACTGGTTCTGTCATGACTACCCAAGCTTTCCATAGCCCCTGCATGGAAAAGGCAACCGTCCCAATCTAAGAAGAGGCCCGGCACCAGCGTTTCACTCGTGCCAGGATTTTCCATTTCAGAAAAGTTTTTGAATCAAAAGCAACTTTGAACCTTTTGGTTTTCAGCTCTGCAGTTGGGACCAGAGCCACAAAGTTGGACTTCACTTTGGCCTTTGCCATCCGGTCTCTCCATGTAGTTTCATCATCCTTGATGTCAATGACACGGACTGAGCTCAGGATGAGTCAATGCGCTGGACTAAGTTTAGTAGACAATGACTGACTGTTTAATCGTGCTGTGCAATCTGCAAATAAACCCGCCAAGAAGCAAACAACTTCCAACCGCCTTGCATAGATAATTGCAGTATCTGATCCAGCTGGGGGTGAAGCTTTGCAAACTCTGGAGCCACCAAAAGATTCCTCACTGTCGCGATCCTTCCAGCTGGCAAGTACCTGAGAGGGTGGAAAGAAAGGCAGTGACAGGACAACACCTTAAACGTTTGAATGTTCTCCACCAGGACTCCACTCTCCAAGCTGCTCGATCCACGGCCCCTTGGACAAACGCTTGGTGACAATCAAGTGCCCGTTGAGCTTGGATGTCCAAGTCACCCGCTGCCCTGGCTCATCAAAGGAATCCACCACATGGCAGGTGGCTTCCTGCCACGTTTCCACCAGGACAGCTCCGAGAAGGGCAACCTTTTGTTGCACGCCCTCCGCCTGGGTCCACACGAAGGTTGGCCTCCAACGGCAACGGAACCAGTTCAAACTCAATGGGAAATTGCGTTGATGACATTAGCCATTGAATGTCAAGCCTGGATTTCAAACAAGGAAACTTACGACTTGAGAATTCAGCTTCCAGTTGGCTGTCTTTTTTGGCCTGGGCTGATCTGTCTTTTTTGTCAGTGACACAAATTCTTAAGTCAGAAGCTGCAGCAAAGGAAAGTCCTGTCACAGACAAGTTAATCTGAGTCTTTGCTACAAGGTCTTGCTTTTTTTGCTTCCTTAGCAAGACATTAGCAACAGCAGGACTGGGGGTGAAATTCATGGTAACGTTTCAGGCTCAGCCCACGGCTTCAAGAGCTGCTGGTATTCATCCTCAGGCAGTTTTTCATCCTTCTGCAAAATGCCAATGGACTGGGCTTCGAAGCGACGCTTCTTCACCTGTTGCAACTGAAACTCAAAGACTGAATGAAACTCAAGGATAGTAGTGACAGCAACTAATACATAATTTGTGAAACCTCAATTCAAACAGGTGACTACGTTTCCCATTCTTTGGATGGCTTTCTTGGCTTCAGCAGGCAAATCACCAGGTTGCACTTCCGGTGAACTTGTGGGGGCAATTTTGTTCACCTCCAAGCGACGCCGTTTGACCCATGCGGCCTGACTGTCAAGAGGGTTTGCAGCCTTGGTTCGTCAAACAGGTCTACCCGCATTTGATGACAATGACTGACTGGCTGACTGACTACTCCCCATGGTTTGAAATCAGATTGTTGACCCTGCGGAGAAGCTTGTCTCTTCATTTGGAGCTTGACGCCGGAAACAAAGTTTCCACCACGCGAAGGGCCAGCCAAGCGAGGTGCCAGGTATCCTTCATTCCATATGTTTTGGGGCCCTTCTGACAACTTCAGGAGCTTTGCTTGCTTCTGTCCTCAGGAAGCTAGTCACTCTTATGTGCCATTCTTTGAGGAGAGGACTGGCCAACACCTTGCGAAATGTCTGGATCAGATTGCCAAAGTCCCTCTCACAGGATGAGGTCGAAGACTTGGACAAGCATAGAGCGCGGGCCAGACATGTCAGAAGGTGAGGGTTGTCCGAAGCCTGTTGGCCACGCAGGGTACTCAACCATGCCTTGAGGTCAGGGATGTCATCCTCGTCAGCAATCCGATCTCCTCCAACGTTGTCAATGGCTGAACAAACACATTTGAGGAGTCATTGACCACTCACACTGTCAAATCACCAAGTCAGTTTAATCCCAGGCGCTTTTCTTAGAAGCAGTATATGCACAGTCAGTGTAGCTGCGGACCAGACATGGCAACGTTTGGGGCTCACCGAAGATCGCGCAGATCTTGGAAAGATCCTTCTTCACCACAGTGGCTTCCAACTTTGGCCGGAGTTGAAACACGCTGAACGCCCTGATTGCCTCGAAGGAAGGCCACTCGGTGTTCAAGGCCTCCCTAGCCAAAACCACCCATTGAGACATGCGCTCATAGCAGTCAGCCAAGAGCTGTGGTGTAACCACGTCAGCGCCTCCAATTGACCGGAAGGTTTGCCCAATCCTGATGACTGTCTCCTTCTGGAGCCACTCCACAGCCTGAGCCATTTGATGACATTTGATGGTTTGCCACTCCACGGAAAGGCATGACAGAAAAACGCACATCATTGATGATGAACTGAGTCCAGTCAAAGTCAGTGTTTAGCTGGGGAGCATGTTGTGTGTAGGAATGAACCTGATGGGCCCTTCTTTGAAGAAACAATGCAGAGACCCTGTTCATGAAGCCATCCAGTTGAGCACGCAGTTGGGCCACATCCACCGTGTTCTTGTCATTGAACCTGATCCTCGAGGCAAAAGTGATTTCTACACTCACTTGATACACAAATTGACACACAAAATGCAGTGACAGAGAAACAGCATGGTTTGTCTATCGAGACTCAAGTCAAGTTCTTCCTGAGCCGCATCACACATCATTGCGCATTGAAGCACCGACTCAGCTGTTAGGTTCTCTAGAAACGCTGTCACATTGGCCTTAACCTTCGGTTGAGTTCGGCGCTCCAGAATCCTGGGGTGGTCAATGACCAAAGCAAAAACAACGAGGACTCATTACCAAAGTCATTGACTTCTCGACTGTCATTGACATTGTGTGCAGTCACTTCAACTGTCAAAGGCCAGGCACTCCATTGCACTGTGCACAATGGCTGATGTATGGAGAACAAATCTCGCTGCTGGTTTGAGGACACTGCTGTGTCGATGCTTGGCATACGAAAGATTCCTGGTTCTCCAATGCTTGTTTGATTCTTCCTTCACCTGGCACGCAATCATGGACAATAAATTAAACTATTTCCTGAACAGGTCACTGACAAAAACAGTGTTTGAAGAATGCAACCCAATCCAGAAGCGACACAGCTACAGTCATTGACCCCGACAAGCATGTCCAAGCCCAGCAGCATATTTGCGAAAAATCCTTGCATTTTGAGGAGAATGATAGATCACTGAAATGATGGACTTGGAACTCCAGATCAGCCGGTGCCATGTCTGCTTCAGCATGGGTACACTGTTCCATTTCTGCGTCAACCTCAATCAAGAACAACACGTGAGCTTTGAACGGTCAGGGGTCAATGATTTGCACAGGAAACCACACATCTGGTTGAACCAAATTACCTGCCAGCAGCGTGCGCTGGGTCACGAATTGGCACCCTGAGGTTCTTGAATAGGTTTTTCTTGGTAAGACGTCCAGCTTTGATTTCATCCGGAGCTGCATCGGACCCAAAGAATTCCTTGGAGTCAAGAACAGTTAAAGTTAGTTACGATCCAGTTCAAAAGTTCTAGGGAACACAGCTTGTCACGACACCTTTGTTCACAGGTCCAAGTTTCAACAGCAGTGCTAAACTTTTTCATCAAAGCACGATCCAAGAAGGGCCCCCGGCCACACCATCCACGCACAGGGCTCAGCCTTGAGGTAAAGAAGCGTCTCAAAGCCTTCATCGAAGCTTTGGACAAGTCGTGGGATCCAGACAGTTCCCTTTTCAGGAAAGCCAGAACACTGGAAGTTGCCAAGATCCCACCTTCCTGTCCTTGGAAATCAAAAAGGGAAAGCCCTTGGCAAGGAATTGAATTGATGCTTATTATTGATTGGTCGTTGTGGGGTCACTGTCCTGATACAAAGAAACGCGAACACAATCAAGCTGGTTAAACATTGAACCAAAGACAAGGCAGTTCAAACAGAGCCCAAGTTTCCATCATCATGACTGACAAGGCACATCCGGATTCCTACTGTGGCTCCTTGGCCATCTTGAGAGATGGACGCAGTGATCAGCTTCTTGACACGTTTTTTCAACAAGTCTTTCACTGCCTCATTGAGACAAAACAACATTTTGGTCGCCTTGAAGGAACCAAAAGAAGATTTCCTTAGCGACGTTCCTTGCATCCGTTCACTAAGCATCTTGTCAAAGTCGCTGGCCGAAGGACACATTTGACCTTTCGCCAAGTGCACCTTGCATTTTTCATGTTGGGCCAGCTGTGACTTCTTTGGAACTTTGCAAGAGAAGTCACTGCAAGTGGCACACTTGGCAACCTTGTAGCTCCCTCGCAGCCAGAGGAACTGTCGGCACCAACGCTTCCATGTCTTTTTGGCGTCGGGTTGCATCTGATCAGAGGGCACTACAAAAATAATACTCAACTGACATGGCTTGGGTTCCCAGTGACACAACTCATTGTCATTGACTTGTCATTGTCAAGAGACGGAAAAGCATCTTGACCATCCTTGATCAGAAACATGGAAAAAGGCCATAGTAGCTTCAGTGTGCAATCAGGTTGAGGACAACTGCAACTTCAGGTGCAGGTGTGTTGCCAAAACATGCCGGGCGCACAGGTACCCACCGCTCGCGATGGGAATCAGGAAAATGATGCCAAGGGGGATCTAGTTAGTGGTCATTGACACTCATTGTTATTGCCATTGTCAATGTCTAGTCTATAGCTTGAAATAGAGTCAGGGATTTTTGTAGGGTCTTAACTTTATCTGGTCTTATCAGGTGGTGATCCATGACATGGCTCTGAAGCAAACGAAACCCAGTCACTGACTCACAGATTCTGGTGGTGACACTTGTCATTGACAGCTCTCAAACTCATCCACATCAATGCGAGGAATAGCTTAGACAGCAGTTTCACCTTTAAACTATCAGTCGAGCTCTATGACAATGAAATGACAATGAATGTTTCCAGCTTTAGCAAGCCCCTAGGATCTAAGATCGAAAGAATAGATTGTTTTCCACTGTTTTCCATGACGTCCCACGCCCATCTGCAGTTGCCCGAGCTACCGGTTCTCAGAAGGTGGTGGAGTAGTCCAAGGTGGGTACCTGGCATCAAAATGACATTGACTTGCAAACATATATCCAGTGTCAGTGACAAAGTGCAAAGTCACTCACATGCACTGTAATGGTTTTGTATTTGGGCCCCAAGCTGTTTAGTTGTATATAATGTGACAGTGACTGAGGTCATGCAGCTTCTATGTGAATTTTCCATATCTATTTCCACAAACATTGACGAGATAAGTGGTGTCATTGACAAGTAGATTGAAGTCTGCCCTGGCGAAACCGTCAAGAGTATGCACCTAGGCGGCAGTCAAAAAGGCAAACACTGATGTACACTCTGAGTCAATGACAAGTTTACAACAATGTAAATAGAGTCACTGACAGATAACTTTTCAATTGAATAATGCAAGGACCATCCTGGTTCATCACAGGTTGTTTTTGTCAACTCCGTTTAGCCAAAGATTTTCTTTCAAGCCACGCACAGTAAACAAATGCTGAAACCAAGGGACACTTCAAGACATGAACTAAACAAAACACATCAGTTTTCCAAGGGCCATACAGGATCAAGAAGATGAACCTCAGGCGGCGGTTTGCTCAAAATGAATGGCCAAGACTGACAGATGTCACACACAACTGCAGTCTGTGCTGGAAAACCATGTGCGACAGTGAAAGTGTCACCGGTCAAACCTCCTCAATATCGACTGGGTCAATGGCACTCTCATTGAGACACTAGGGACAGTGAAAGTTGCAAGTCGCCGCCGCGGACGATTATTTTTCTCGGACGATCAGTGAAGGTCTCTGGTCGGCAAGTTCAGCTCTCTGTTCTTCCTGGGCCGGGGAAGGGGGAAGGATGTCAACCAACAGTCACTTCACAGAACCTTCAAAGGATTAATGCTATGCGTGGCACTGCTCATATGTCATTGTGTTTGTGCTCCTTGCTCATTCTGAGTGTTGCACTCTTCAACTTTGCGCCGGAAGGTTCCAATCACCCACCCAGAGTAGTTGCGAATGCCTACGTTTGAAGTCATGCATCGAATGACAATTAATGACAATGAATGACAATGAAGTCATGCATCGCTTTCCACAAAATGTTCAACCATGTCAGACACACCTTCAGATCTGGAGCCCGCCAAGAAGTTGCAGACATCGGCATAGTCGTCTGGGAAGCAGATCTTGATGAGGCCCAATGCTTGAGCTGCCGTCCTGTTGGGACATGTTGGAAACAGCTGCACGCTTGCACAAATCAGGGACATGTTGTCAGTCAAGCAATTTGCAATCAGGGGCCTGCTCAACTGGCGAAATTCAACCACGTCTTTTCCTTGTTGGTCAAGGATGTCCATTGCTACAGAATCAGCAGGCAGAGAGCCTGAACTGGACATGCTACCAGGTCAAGAAATGGAAGGGCTTTCACATCTCAAACTTGAGCCGTTACCATTACACATAAACAGCAAACATTCTTATCTAAGTCATTGACAGTGTCATTGACTCTAAGTCATTGACAGTGGCCGCACTCTGACATGTAAGTCATTGACTTGGCAGTGTCATCTAAGTCATTGACGTTTAAGCTGAGTCGTTGACAATCGTTCACAATGGACAATGACATAACAACTTTGCAAACCACATGGATGGCCAGCACGCATTTTATACTCAAGCCGGTCACCATATCAATGTTTGACACCTTCAGAGCGCTATGAGATCCAATGAAATTGTCGCTGACTGAGACATACAGTCATACAAAACACATAAATGACAGTGGCAAGAACAAATGAACAATTCCATCCAAGCTGCTAGTCTCCAGCCAAGGATGCCACGTCACAGCACAAGCAGTGGGTGAGGTACCGATGGAAGCGGTTCTCATACGTGTTGGTGTAGTTCTGCCTCCACACCATAGGCACAAATCTCAGCACCCGCGCCAGTGGCAGCACCATGATAAAGCCACGCAGGTTCACAGGCAATGATCGAAAGATCTCATTCCTCAGACTCACAGATCAAAATAAACATGTCATGACCATCATACCTCAGGCTCAGAGCTCCAAGTGTATAAGAAAGTCTTTGACTGGTAAAAGTGATGCCATTGACAAGAAACATGACGTCTGAAGAGCACAGTCATTGACACAGAACGCGCAGTCATAAACAAGTGAAGTCAATGACACAAGTGTTTAACAGTGCAACAATGTTATTATCTTACCACATTGTTCTTGGGTCACAGTTGGGCTCAAGTATCAGCAGGCTCTCCAGTTGGGCATCCTGTGAGGGAGAAGCCATGAAATCAAGTTCAGCAGCCGGTGACCCACTTGGCGGCAGTGGTGGAAAAGGAGGTGGGGGCGGCGGTGGCGGCGGTAGAACTCGCCAGGGTCGAGGCAGTTCACGAGGAAGTGGCCGAGGCCTGAGAAGCCTGAGCGCCGCAAGTTCAGTTCGAGTGAGGAGCTAATAGGAATCAACCATGACCAGTGATATTATTGGCTCAACAAACTTATTTACTTAATCCACTCAATGACAATGCCAAGAAGCTCAAAAGGCCACATGTTGGTGCAATGGTAGAAGGTGCGCAATGCCTTCACTTGGATATTGTTCCACCTTTCAACCGACAGCCCCATCCGTTGAAGAGCCATGCGCCGCAGATTCTCCCTGGCAGACAGCAAAAAGGCACAATATGGCACAATGATACTGCTGCAAACATGGACTGAATGTTTTGGCTGAGTCTAGATTTGAATCACTGTGCCTCCGAGCTGGGTCTTGCTCCGAAAACCACTCCAGGATCTCTCGGCGGTCAGTGTCCCAGTTCCGCTCCCCCGAAAGGCTGAAGATCCAAACACTGTACTCGACACCGATGACCTCATGTGGTAGAACAGTGCTTTCCCGCACACAGACATCATGCACATCAACCCAATTCAAAAAGCTGACTGGCTTGAAACAAATTACAGAGTGAGTCATGCCATTGTTGTCCTTGTCATGCAAGTGGCAAAGAGCCAGCAGCAAAGGAGAGCCAGGAAGGTCACCGTCCGGTGGTATCCAGCCTTGCAGCCCATGGTGATCAACGCCCCCGGCATAAAGAACAACCGCTTCGCAATCTCAGTGGCAGCATAGTGGCGGAAGACCTGACAACTGAATAATGAGTGAACACGGCGGCCAGTACAACAATATATATGGCATGAGTGAACTGATGCGCAACCTGACTGAACAAATCCTGAATGACAGGACAAGCCACAGAGCGCTGGATGATGGATCGGGTGCCAGAGAGATGCTTCTGACGCGGCCTGAGTCACCATACCAGAACCAAACTAATAAACATGTCATCAAGTGACAACGACATCAGGTTGAAGTCATCTTCCGACATGCAATGAACATCCAGCCATCTTCACAAATTGAATTGCGATTGAAAACCTTTTAAAGACAATGACATCAAACTCATGAATTTAACAACTTCTGACAAGGAACAACTCAACAGCTGGATCCTTCTTCAAGAGCTGGGCCAGGTTGTGATGAATCGCTTCCGTGGGGATCTCATTCATCACCTGGATCGGATTCTCCGTCCCCCAGCTGCACCTGGGATCGGCTGCCCACCCAAGAAGCATCACCCGGCTGGGCCACTTCGCTCTCTCCAAAGGTGCTTCACCAAGGACCTTGGGCACGTGGCGGAATGAAACTCTTAAACATCATCTTTTCACGCTGACATGATTCATCATGACTCGCTCAAACTCACTTCAATGTCGGTGCCAAGTAGCTGAGTTGCGAAGCTGCATCAGGTTGCCCAACTCTTCCACGGCCTCCTGCTCGCTGGCGACGCCATCATCGTCCCAGCCATGGCCATACTTCCTCTTTGGCATGGCACCAGAGGAGATGTCAATGACACTTGTGATGCAGTTGTGTGAGATGTGATATTGTTTCAGGTGATGTCAGTTGTTTCATGTGTCAAGTTGGTTTTGACTGTAGCCTGGTGGTAGCAAATCCCAAGTCGACATTGACAAGTTAAATGTTGGATATCAAGGTGCCTAAAGCTTTGGTTGTCCCTGACAATGTCCAATGTCCA
>JAOBYK010047794.1:0-19711 GCA_025434845.1 Phenganax subtilis | reverse complement strand
GTAATAGATCAAAGCCCTCGACCAACCAAAACCTTTAGAATACTTGAATATTTCATAAAACATATTGTCGTAATATGATTATTACATGAACTTATTCAGTACCTCTGGCATGGGATAACCTCCAGAAATGATGACTTTAACGATAGTGGTATTACCACCAGCGATCTGATACAAGGTATGCACATTTGGTATGACGATAATTTTAGGTCGAACTAAACAAAACATACCACGGGTCTATCATCTCATACTTATTAAATAACTAAAGAAATAAGCAACCCATGAACTGGCTAGAGCTTTCCCCGAACGAAGAAAAGTATCTGGTGTTAAACGGGGTGGAATCGTTGGTGTTAAGGCTCTTTCCAGTAACGCGTTTTTGACACGCACGTACACGCACGCAAAAGTTTAAATCTTCAAAGTTTAATAGTTTTTAATAATACAAGAACAAGACCCGTATTTATTAAGAATTAAAAACTCTCGACGTTTCTTCTTGCAATTGTTTGTAAGATAGGTTTTGTTGTGATTTTAACTTTTCCGCACGTTCACGTGCGTGTCAAAAATGCGTACTGGAAATCAGCACTTTAGACAGAGTAACTGCCATTCAAAACGGTTAATAAGACAAATTAGCAGATAGATTGGTCAACCATTAAAACCCATGTTCCACGATGTAATCTTTCTTTTAAGAGATGCTAATTTGGCAGACACGAGACTTCCTTACATCCCGCCTGTACTTCGCTGAATCTGCTGATGTGTTTGAGCACTATTGCTAATTAATATCACTTGAAGTTACAATTGCATTGAAAATTGCAAGAAAATTTGCACCGTATAACATGGCCTGAAGTGGAATGAATCTCCACTTGGCAAGTAACAGCGTTTGGCGTTGGGTAAAATATATGAGGCAAAAATGGGGTGCTTTGCTAATCAACGACTTGACTAAACGAACAGCTTCAATATTTACCTCAGTGACAAATTTTAATATCTCCAAAGTCTGGTTGCTACTCAGATATCTTAAGGCCCTGTTACACGGTGCAATTTTTCTTGCAACTTGCAATGCAATTCTACCCTTGAGATATGTTAATTAGTGAAGAATGTTCGATATGTGAAGAGGAACATCAGCGTAGAGTAACGAACGTACGTGTTTGCCAATTTTACATCTATCAAGAGTAGAATTGCATTGCAGTTGCAAGAAAAATTGCATCGTGTAACAGGGCCTTTACTTTGTCAAACACCAGAAAATTTTCTCCTTTGCCAAAAGTAGTATGCCACCTCTAGGCTTCTATGCTGACCAATCAGATCTTGCAAAGTAAAACAACCATTTTCACTCACCGTAAACGTCCACAAATATTTCTTTTTGAAACTGACAGAATTTCGCTTTCGTCACGACCTTGTATTTCCCGCCCATACTAAGATCCATATTATTCAGCTTCAATAATTTCCTGCTCTCTGGGCGACCGGGTAACGAACCTATCAGCATTTTTTAACGAGGTTAAACAGACAAGTCAGGCAAAGTTAAGAGCAGATTTATCATTCTAACTTATATCTGCAAAACGCACATATTACATGACGTCACTCTCGGATAAAAGGGCATTGATTGTGCGCTGTCTTCTCACTTGCATTTGACTTCAGTTGCCTCTAACATGTTTAGTTAAATGCGCTTCGCGCAATCAGCCCCTGCTTTGGCACAATTGACGTGGCAAACTACTTTAGTTTGTGCACGTTCCCATAATTGTCACTATCTCGCATTGCTACTCAGTTGCTATGATTACTTGCCAAAAGGCAGTGCTTGATAAGAAAGAAAACGGGACCTATGTTCAAGTACGAATGCTGTACTGTTAGCAAGAAGTATTTGTCAATTCATCAATAGATTGCGCATCTTTCTATAATTTTGCTGGCATTAAGGCCCGTTTACATGCGCAATATTTCCTTTGATTTTTCTCTTTTTGGCGTATGTGATTGAGTAGATTCGTTAACGAATGGATTGACAGAGTTTTGGATGGAGTATATTTGCCAGATATCCTCTCCATCACATCCTTCAACAGGAGAAAAATGGCAGCAAAAATCGCCCATGAAAACTGGTCTTTTAAGGCCGACACACACACCGGACGCGATTTGGCAACGCGACGCGATTTTTCAAATTTTGAAAGCCATTAAATCTATCCATGGGAGAAAATATTAAAAGACATGAAGACTAAATAACTAAAAATATCATATCGTCTTTGAATATCTGGAGAATCTCAACTAGAGTCATAGTTATCAGTCAATGAAAGTTGAAACATCGCGTCGCGTTGCCGAATCGCGTCCGGTGTGTGTCGGCCTTTACAAACAAAGCATGCAAACGTTTCTTGGAAAGAATCTCTGTTGATTCAACTTTCTAACCAAGATATTCATCATCTCAAAAGTTTGGAGCTAGCTTGTTGAAACACTGGTCCCCTGAAGTCTCAACCAATCAGCGTTAAGTTTTCGGAGCTCGCGACAAATCAGCGCAAACGTAGTTAGTAAGGTATATATTATGAAAAGCAATCTTTACCTGGAAATGTATAATGATTATTGTTGGGTTCTATCAGCTTTCCTTCATAGTACCAATCAATCGACGTTAGATCTTCCTCGTTTGCAACTTCCACGTGCAAGACGTCTGATGTATCTTCGACTGCTACGTGGGGTGATGACGTCACCGAAGTAATAGATGGAAGACCTGCAAGAGATGTATCGTTTTTAAGCCCGTTCTCCACTACGCGAATTTGTTCGCGCGAAGAAGAAATCTGGAAACGTGATTGGCTCGTTTTCGACTTTTTCGCGGAAAATTATTTTGCCAGCGAATCACGTTGCTGTATTTATTTTTCGCTCGAAAAAATTCGCGTAGTGGAGAACGGGCTCAACTACCATGAACACCGCGGCAAAAGCGTCTATTTGATCACTAAATAGCGTCTTGTCACGTTATTTTCTGTAATGGTATGATCGCCGAAGGTTTCTGAGTGTAAACTTTGTTGTCAGGCAATAGGGGTTTAAGCCTCACGTTGAAAGGCTACGACAACTGACGGAGTCGTTTCTTCTTCGAAGAGTTGCTTCGCTTCTTATCTTTTTTGATTTCCACTTCGTATCAAGCAGTTTTATTTTAACTTCCTGTGCTAAGACAACTATTCTATCTTTGCGTTCTTATCTTTATACCAACAATTTTTCTCGCCTGTCATTTGACGTTTGTCGTGTAACGCAAAGCTTAAACTGAATGCTGATGATGTATTATGGCATTACTTACATGTGTGGCCACGCAGACAGGAAAGGCGGCAAGGTGATTTGTAAATCAACCCGTTTAACCGGGAATTGAAACCTGTTTTGTGGTAACGCATTTACACAAGCACGTACACTCACGTAAAATTTAAACCCTTTTTGTAAATATATTATTTGAAATTCAAAATTCGAAACAATCTTTTTGCGGTTGCTGATAAGATAAACTTTCTTACAACTTAATTTTTACGTGCATGTCAAAAACGCGTTCGCTAGAAAGCAACCTCAAGTAATTCAAACTACCACTAGGAAGAAAAAACTTGAAGCCATCATACCATTACAAGAGTAGTAAATTTCTAGACCGAGAAGAATCAAAGAAGGTGAACATGCTTCTTTATTTGATGTTTCACCAGTTTTTTCCAAAAAATTTGACTCACGTTCGACGACTTCAATATCTATGACTCCCTCAGCAAAACCGTATCGATTCTGTACTCGGATACGATAGATCCCTGAATGTTTTGAAGTTGCGGGTTCAGCTTTCAAGACGAACGTATTCTTTGTTTCCATTCCTGTTTTGACAGCTACTCCATTTACTATTTTTCTCCACTCAACCTGCCATTCATCGACCTCTACAAATTCTCCTCGAATTGGCTCAGCAGTTATAGTCAAGGTAAGACCCAAACATGCGCCTCCAGAGGCGGCTAACTTCAACCTTGGTTCACCTGACGAGATATTTTGTACGGAATGGTGGTCACTCATGGCATGCATGATAATTTAAAAGGTAATTTGAAATGTTTTCATTGGGATATGATTCAGCAAATCGAAAAATATGACGTTGTGTTGAGTCCAATGACTTCACATTTACCTGTTATTTACCATATAGTCTCGATGACAACTATCCCTTTGCCATGCCCAAACTATATCTATGCACTCTTAATATATTTAACAATGAAAGCGACTTACAAAAATGCCTTAGCATAACAGAACGACTGAATGTTCTTTTTGGCGCGACTCTTTCATAGATATTGATGCTGAAATCCCTCACTTCTTCGGTGGTAAAATCTTTGATTATAAGAGAATGTGAATCGTAGGTACGTGTTGTGATATAGCTATCAAAACGAAAGCGAAATTTTCCACGACTGTAGGGTAGAAGCTTTACAATTGGATGATCCAAGTCAATTTCTTTATCGATGTTATAAGAACCCAAAGGTTCTTCTTCTCTTTTCCATGTTACTTTGTACTCTCTACGATATTCTATAAAGCAAGCAATTTTAACACGTTGCTACAATCGTCCACAAAATATATTGAGACTCTCGAAATTTACCCCCTTCCCCCCCACCAATTTCAATGTTGGAAAGCTCGTTGTTTGTGAGAAAAGGATAAACTGACAGTAAAATGACAACAGCATTGTCAGCGGCAAGTTTTCCAGCGTACAAAACAAAGATTTAACCATGTAACTCTTGACAACAACATTGAAATAGGGGGAGGGTTGTATTTGTCTCAGATATTTTGTGGACGATTGTAGACCGTAGTGGTGATAATGCGTGATGAAGACACTAGACTGCAGGGGCCGCTTATTCATAGCTGGGTTAGCGTTAACCCTGGGTTAGAATTTAACCAGCTGTTTGTTTTGTGTATTTCTGCATGTCCATTTGTTTCAAAACTTGGCAAATAAAGGCTTCTTTTTACATAGATAAGCTTTGTGGAAAAATTTTGTCAAGTTAGCAAACAAGCGGTTAAAATTTTGCTTCAAAGTTTTCTTTAACCCAGGGTTAACGCTTACCCAGCTTTGAACAACCGGCCCCAGAACTAGAGTACTAAAACGTTGGGTTGTGAATTGCAACTTCCAGCTAAGTCTCATGGTTTAATTTAAATCAGTGATGTGGTGATGAAGACACTAGACTAGGGAGTTAAAACGATAGGGTTTGAATTGTAACTTCTTGCTAAATTTCATTCATTTACTAAACCAGAGTAGTGATATTGTGTGATGAAGACACTAGATTGGAGAGTCGAAACGTTGGCTTGTGAACTGAAATTTCTTTCTAAGAAACATACATTTTAATAAACCAGAGTAGTATCGATTAACGTTTTGCGAAAACATTACACTTAAAGTGTAGAAACGGTTGATTGTGATTTACAATTCCTCGCTATAGCCTGGTTTGGCCCACTGTCGAAGTTTCTGTGATCAACGTGGAAATTTCGGATAGATAAACCCTACGTTTTCAAGCATTTGCTAAAAATATTTAAGGGAACTAATACAGTGCTCAACACTGGACTATTTCACTCTGATATTTCTTCCAAATTTTTCAGAACGTAAAATTTCCCTGCGAGAAATTCCTACTTTGATCACAGAAACTTTGATAGTGAAAACCAGCTTTTACTAACTGCCGTCTAGGAAAAATCACGTTTTCTCTCAGGGACCAAAATATTCCATCTTTTTAGCAGTAAATCTCATAGGACAAACAAATATTATCCACTAACAATTGCTTTGCCAGTTGGAAACTGTCGTAATTCGGCTGTTTAGAAAAATCATATAGCTCTACCATTACGACAATTCCGACCAGATAAAAACTACGCTTAAGTTTACATTTATCTAAAAACTATGCAGAGTAGTCATAATGCCTACGAACAGGGGATAACTTACGACGTATAATGTAGACATTGGTGCGTTTTGTCTCTCTGAAAGGTAGCTCCGCGCGAGGTTCAACAATGTACGGTAAAGCCCAACTAGTGAAGCATTCCTTATGATTCCTCACAACAAGATATCGATTGTTCGTTTTAAGCAGCACCAATTCAAAACATTGTTTCACAGAAGTAACTCTGCCAAGGCTTTTCAAGTAGAATAGATCTTGAGCGTGTTCATCGAAGTGTCCATAAAATTCGTAAGCATAGGTTTCTAGAAGACCAACATATGATATTCAGGTCGGAGACTCAAACACATTTATTTGGCAATGCGCTCTAGCTAATGCGCTCTACATACTTAGGGGGTGATTACATGAGCCGGACTAGCCGGTTGATCGGGCTGAGTTTTGTCACGAAAGTATTTCCTGGTTAATAATCGAGTATTTGAATAAACTTTGAAGCAGGCTTAGACCTTGTACATTCTGAATGTTGTTTCCAATCTTATTTTACACAAGTTTTGAAGCGGCAATAAGATGTGAAAGAAACCGTTCAGCACGCTTAACCGGGCCAGCCCCAGGTAATGTAAACAGCTCCTTACAGTGCCCCAAACGGGAGTTTTTGTACGATATATAGATACGCATGATGAAAGAACAAACAATTATGAGATAAACTTACTGCCAGGAAAATACAAGAAAGTTATTTTAGCCGTAACAGGTTCGTACGACCAGATTGTGCCATGATGACCCAAGATCGGCATTCCGCCTTGATGTAATAAACCTTGTTCTTGAATAGGCAACAGTAAACCAGAAAGATCTGGAAAAAAACATGCGTAGATCGTAAGTTGCCTATTTTACTGTACCTAACGCCAGGGGCCGGTTGTATAAAACTTTTAGCTACTTTTAAACTATGATTTTGCAGTTAAAACGTAGTTAAATCTTGATGAATGGTTGACATTCGTATTTAACTATAGTTAACTTTAACCATGTTTTTATACAACCGGCCCCAGATGATTGTCACATCAGCTAGAGTTGACTAATTCTTTTGAAGCCAGTTGTTCCAAGCCGAATTAGCGCATCCAAATTTAGCCATCCTGTGCTCAGTTTCAACACTTCTAGAGCCAGTTGTTTAAAGCTGGGTTAGTGTTAACCATTAGCGAAAATTTAACCAACTTTTTAACAATTTGTGCGCTTTTGTCAGTCCATTTGTTTCAAAACTTTGCAAATAAAAAGTTTTTTTACGACAATGAGTTTGGTAGAAAAATGTCTCCAAGTTATTAAACAAGCATTTAAAAAGTTTGCTTTAAAAATTTACGTCAACCCAGGATAAAACTAACCAGCTGTGTAGTGTTTAACTGGCCCTATATATGGCACCTTGTTTCAAAACTTTGAAACATTACACAAGACATTTATTGAACAAGACAAAATTTGTAGAGAAATAGTTCAAGATGTATGCAGGCAGAGTAAAAGCCTTACTTCCGAAAATCTACCTTATAAAATGCGCTATAAGTTGACCAGTTTTCGAACAGTGGCCCTTAATATACAGATATAGGCATAGGCGTAGAGTATGGGGGGGGGGCTTTGGGGCTCGAGCCCCCTGAGAAATCTTAGAGTAGGGGTTTAGCCCCTGTAGAAGTCTTACAGAACTTGTTAGCCCAGTTAACGTTGTAGCTAACCACATTCCCACTGGTTGATTCTAGTGACAATATGGTTAGTTACATAAAACATAAAAAGCGTTTTATAACCTCAGCATCAACATTCATGAGCAAATACTATTTTATTTCCATGGTTCCGATGTTGTCGTTGTTGTTATGCTCGGTGATGTTGCTTTTCGTAAAGGCCCAAACTACTTACTAAACATTAATTCTCGCAATTATAACAAGCGACCACGTGTTTGAAGTTTCAACCCCCTAAGACAAAACCAAACTCTACGCCTATGGATATGGGGCTGGTTATTTGAAAGTTGCATAGCCCCATCATTTGGATAGCGAATTTTTCAAAGTTCATAAAATTGGACAGAAAATACTGAAACTTCCATTTTAGTCAATAACATTCATATTCAAGACTTAATGCTATAGATACCAATCGTAGTTTCATGCTACAGCGATCAATGGTAAACTTTATGAAGGGGTACAACATATCCATATTCAGCGGGATGGCGCTATTCACCTTTCAAATAACTGGCTGATAACGTATTTTTCTCTTTCTTACCTGACGTTGTTACAACATAAAATTGAGTGCTGATCACGCGTTCTTGAAAATCCCGAGCAATGCATTTGTAAAATTTTGCATTGGATTCTTTCTGGAGTGAGAGTAAATCAATCTTATTGGTTTTCAAAGGCAAGTCGTAACCAGAAATTACTTCAAAGTAAGATTCGTTCCCTTTTGGTTTCACATCGTCATGAAAACACTTGATCAATAAAGTCTTCTTGCTTTTCCACTTCGGTGAAACATTCACATGCCACATATTAAATCCAATTCCTAAGAACACAAGTTAATGAGCCATTTCGGCAATAAGGCCGGTTTACACGGGCGATTTTTGCTGTGGTTTTTCTCTTCTTAAGGCCGGTTTACACCATCAAAGTTTCTGGGATCAAAGTAGGAATTTTCTCAGGAAAATTCTACGTTCCGAAACATTTGGAAGGGTGAAGTAGTTCAATGTTGAGCACTGCATTTGTTCCCTTAAATATTTTTAGCAAATCCTTGAAAACTTAGGATTTACCTAACCGAAATTTGCACTTCGATCACCCGGGCCTCAGCGTATGTGATCGAGTAGGTTGACTTGCGAGTGCATTAGCAAAACTGTTGGACCAAAGTGTATTTGCTAATTTTCCACTCTATAATATCGTTCAAGACGAGAAAAATCGCATCAAAAATCGCCTGCATATGTGGGCCTATACAAAATTTCGAAGGATTTCAACTTTTTCAAGCGTAAATAAACGCAACACTTGAATGCAGCCTTGCATGTATCGATGAAAATTCTATTTTTCTACAAACGTAAGTACATTACTTCTCGCATCGGCTTTCAACTTTCGTTGTGCTTCTATCCACGGTTCTAAAAACACAAAAATAATACTCTTTGCTCAACTAAGGGCCTGTTTACATGAGATGCGGGACGGAACGATGAACAGGATCCCGGCATGTAGATGTTTCTGCTTCATTCTTCGCCTTGTGTTTATTTGTAAGCGGGACATTTTTCGTCCCGTCACGCCTAAGCGAGATCCCGGTTGAAGCAATCGGGATCCTGCCCGAATTTTCTCTATATAAATACTCGGTCCCGCCTGCCGGGACAATTTTGCGTACATAATTCTTCGCAAATTCATACGTCCTGGGTATTCCCGAGAGAAAACGTCCCGTGTACAACGCAATCATGTAAGCGTGCGATGAATATCGTCCCGTCTCGGGAAACGTCCATTCCTGCCTCCCCATATAAACAGGCCTTAAGAACCAAGCGTTCACGACGTATTAGGGACCATAAGATTTTACAACGCGAGCTCAACTCCACGACAGTGAATATTGGATTTAATTCATATTGAAAATATTGTTTATAAAATGAAATACACCGTTACTGATATTACCTTAACGTTTCAGTATTATTTTGATTCTGTCAACATAGGAAACAGCCTCTGCCGCGTTTCAAGAAAGTTATTTACGTCGTGCTAATTCTAGTTCTGATAAGGGTGACAGGGAAAAGGCGAACTTTATCCCGGAGACAAATCACAAGTTCTTTATTCTGAATTTCAGGAAAAGTTTCCTTGTGTTTGATTCGTGATGCAGACTGCTACAACACAAATGCGTTTTTCAGGATTTTCGATTTTATATTAAAATGAAAAGTGCTGATTTCAGCCTTTGCGGCATTAAGCTTGCGTCGTGGAATCTTAAGGCCAACATTATAGGTAGCACTTCAAAATCATCGAACTCAAATGTTAATTGGACTCCAAATTCCTCGAGCATAAGAAAAATCCACCTATACAATTTGCTCTCAAGCTTTGAATTCCAGTGGTAATGCCCTTAGTTTCGTCTCTGAATTACTATTTTCAGGGTGGAATGATTTTCACAAAAAACAAAAAAAAAGAAAATTGATTTACAATTCTCATCTTTGCGTCATAATCGGTAAATTTGACGAGCTGCCAATCTATGGCAATAATTTTTTTTCTCATCAAAATATATTGCAGCGCAAGTCTCATCTATAATGTATTTTTTATCAATACGTGCAATCCCTGACGTTGATAAAGGCTCTTTATGTGATTTGAATATTCAAAATATGTACAATCCCTGACCTTGAAAGAAACACTTTGGATGACTCAAATATTATACACATGCAAAACACCTAACAATGATGCAGGCACTCCAAACTACCCTAATATACAAGAATTAAAACAAAGAATATGGGTGCGAGAAATGGCATGAGTAAACGGTTGATTTCGGTGTGGTAACTATGCGAATCAGACATATTGTAGTCTCAGAAGTTCCTGATTACAAACTAGATTTTATAAAGAATAATACCTTCGCTACAACCTCGTACTTCCAGCCTCATACAAACTTCCTTTGTCTTAGTTTTCTTCTGGGGATAAATTCGTAGAAATTTGGCGCGTACACGTGGGTTAAGTGGGTGATATGATGTGTGGTAGCGGCCAGTATTGGCAGTAAAATACTGCAAAAAAGTAAAGATCCATTAAATTGCATTTGATACAACGACTACCAGTTTTAAGATGTAACAGAAATAAACGACACTACACTGTTGGAAAAAGTATAATTTTTATCTTGAATAGAGAAAATGGACAGCATCTAACGTTTACATGGACAGACTGAATGAATTAAATAATGTAAATATGTACAAAATCGAGGTACTTGAAATAACCCAAAAATAATAATGTACAATCCCTGACCCTGACAGAGACTCTTGAAATGACTCAAATATTCCAAATACGTACAGCACTGTGCAAAACTTTTAAGGTCCCTCCCTCGAAAAACAATAAATTTCCTTTTAGTTATTTTTAAATACACTATGCGTACTTGCTAGATTTCTGATACACTATAATCTCAGCGTTCTAATACATAAAAATATTGAATCTAAATTTAAATGATAAATATTTAGTGGAAAATAAGAAATGTGAAACATTCTGTATGTTTTAATGAGTAACCTAAAACTGCTGCACAGTACTGCACAATCCCTGTCTTCTATAAGAACTTTAAACAACTGAAATATTATTTATAAATACGATTCTTGATTTTGATATAGAAAATTAAATGAACGGAGATGAAGTTTCGGCAACAGAAGCTATTTTTTAATTCTCTTACATATAACAACAATATTATTCCGTTCAAACTTACCCAGTCATTCGCATAGCGAATTCTAATAGGAAGCCAAGAGAGCTGATCAACACTGTACATTACTTTTACTTCAGACACCCAAGTGCTTCTCTCCTGATGACCTTTGAATTTTAGACTGTCTATAAGTGTGATATTCTCCAACTTAATTTCTACACAAATAGATAACAAATTCACAGATTAGTGAAGTAAAAAACTAGCAAGCATATATCAAGCTAATGGATTGTGCATATTCATAATCGTTGTCTCTTTAAAAGTGCCTTGATTGTACATACCAGAATAATTTGAGTCATTCAAAGCGTCTGTATCAAGGTCAGGGATTGTACACATTGATCATTTTTGACTAAATTAAAGTACCTATAAGACTTAAACGTTAAAAATAAGAACAACCTTCAAATACACAGACACTTTCAATGATAAGTACAATCCCTGACCTTGATAAAGGTATTCTTCAGCGCTCAAAAAATATTATAAATGGGTACAGCCCCTGACTTTGATATAGACACTTACAATAAAAATATCATATATATCTTCCATTCATGACGATATTTATACAATTGCTGATCTTCATATGGACACATTGAATGACTGACTATTACAAATATGTACAATTTTTTGATACAAGCATTTCAAATGAATATCATAAATACATACAATGTCTAATCTTGATGTAGGCTCTTTAAATCCTTTTAAATCCCTTTAAATCCCTCACATGCAACAAACAAGTTGAAGTCCTGACGTCAATATGGACATTTAAATGACTCAAATATCATAAATAAATATAATTCCTGATCTTGATGTAGACACTTTTAAAAGACTCAACTATTATGAATATCTACAATCCCTGACCGTCATACACTTTAAAAGACTAAACTATTATAAGTATACTATAAAAGCAAGCTTACCCCAGTATTTTTTATTTCCTGTGAATAGATTACTGCAGAGCGCAGTATGACTGAATGGTAACACCAAGTGATTGCAATCTAAAAACATGGATTAACTAGCAGCATAGAAAATAAGAATTTCGTAGACATCCCAAAGGCAAAGTAGTACGACGTAGCTAAATCAATTTTACATGACCAACTCACAAAGTAGAAAGAATCACATCCTGAGAAGTAAGAGTGTCTGGGATTAGACAGAGTAAAATTAAATGAGGGTGCGCTGGAGCCTCCAAATATGGTCATATGAGAAACTGGCCTGGTGTTGGACAGAGTACAGCAGATAGAGTAGGGAGGGGCATTGGAGCGCATTACCAATCCATGGGTTAAGAAAGTGTCTTCCAATCAGCACATACCTGTGGTTCGAGTAACTGGATACGGTTTGACTAAAAAAACAAAACGTTAATTAGCAAATGACAATTGAACACCACGTCATGATGGACTCGTCTCTAATATGGAAAACTGTTTCAAGAAGACACCTCGCTAAAACAAACACCTCTCTAATACAGATACCTCTTTAACGCAGACGATTCTCTAACGCCCACACCTCTTTATTGCAGACACCTCTCTAACGAGGAGAAGCCTTTCTAATATGGGCACCTCTCATATGCAAACGTTTGGCTCTAAAACCTGTTTTCCACTAGGCGGAATTTTTCCGAGCAGAAAATAAATCTAGCAACGTAATTGGTTCGCTTTAAGACTTTCTCGGGGCAAAATATATTGGTAGCCAATGAGTTAGTTAGATTTATTTTCCGCACCTAAATTTCCGCCTTTACTCAACGTCGATATTACAAAGTAGTGACAGGATGCATTTATCCTTACAAGAGAATTTCTTCGGTGAAAAAGCTTGAGCACACCACACTGTTCCTGCTTTATAGTTTCTACGTGGCTTTGTAATCATCTCATTACTGCTTTTCATATACGATGTCGTCGCCTGTTGAGTAAATATGTACTCTATGTATCATCGATAGAAGCTTTATCGGACCTCTATATCGACACTTTAAATGACTCAAATATACTATAGATATTTAAAATCCCTGACCTAGATACGAACACTTTAAATGACTCAAATATATAAAATACGCACAATCCCTGTCCTTGATATACAACATTTAAATAACCCAAATATAACCAATATGTACAATCCCTGACCTTCTACTATAAATATGTACAATCCCCGTCCTCGATATAGGCCATTTAAACTAGGCCAACTTACATCCTTTGTGTATAGTGTTCTTCTCTTCAAGCCATCAAAATCCTGAAATGAAGAAAAAATTCCACGTAAATACAAATCAGTTGATATCTTTCACCCTTTGCAGGCTTTCAAACACCCTACGAAGAACAGATTTAGTAATATCCACCGACAAAAAGCGCAGTTCTTTACAAAATTGTAGAGAATATTGCATTATATAACTCGTGCCCCGATTCTGGGCATCTAGTGAATAGTGAATAGAGTTTTATTAATGATTAAGGACATTGCAACCGAAAAGGTTGAAATACGTCAAATCTTACAAACGTTGGATTTACATATCTAAGCTACTTGGAAAGTTATATTTACATGTATAGTGCTAGTATTAAAATTACCTTATACAAAATAGCTCTAAAAAATTAAACTAAATGACTAAGGTTTAAATAGTTTATACAACTGTTTAACAATTATTATTAAAGTTCTCAACTGACGATGGTATACACGAATTTTTAAAACGATTTGTTCTACATTTATAAGGTACCAGTTTTTTAGGAAACCGCAAGTCATAATTAGGATTATGTTCATACTGAACTAGTTAACTAAACATGGTTTATCATACTGTTCATACTGAACGAGTTATCTAAACATGGGTTATCTCAGAACTTGCGTTTCAATCGTTTCAATCCAGCGTTCAAGTTAAACGCCCATTGTACAACCGGCATATGGTTTGGAAACTTGACCGCACTATTTGCTGAATCTCTTTGTACATGTTTAGACAGAATTGCACAAGCTGAAGAAGTAGTCATGGAAGATATGATTTGGAAACTTGACCAAAGTCTTTGTTCTATCTTTTTGTTGTTTTTTTTCTAGAAGCTAGTGCGCAGTGAAGACATAGTCATTGAAGATACGGTTTGGGAAAAGAAACTCTTTGATTGTTCGTGGTGTAGAGCTATTGTCCGACAAATTGTGCTTCTATTTTGACTATGACATCGCAGCTTACCCAAGCTTTTCTGAATGCTTCGACGTTTTGAAAACACAAGGCAGATTTTTCAGGATCTAACCTCTGTGATTCATCAAGACACTAAATACCAAAAATAGTATAGGTATATTAAGTAACTGTTAAAAGTAATAGCGCAAGTTTAGTCATTGTTCACCATTTCAAAGAGCTTTTAAAAAACGTTAATCTACTTCATTCTTAAGTAATTAGTAACTGAAAAATTATATTGATGGATTTTTCTGGTTTAAGTTTGGATTTTTATAAGATTTTTTTTATGGACAAACCGCATTAGATTAAATTTTGACCAAAGCAAAAAGAAGCAAATTTATCACCACATTTGAAAAGAACATATCAAATTTACCAGAATCGTGACGTTTGGTTGCAAAATGTTCCAAAAATGCAGAAAATATATCCTTCTGATGTTTGCAACGATTCAAACACAATTAAAACTTGGAAACTTAGCAAGGCTATATTTTCCGCATTCTAGAACATTTCGCAACCAGATTTTTCAATTTTGCAAAATTCAATGCGTTCTATCAAACTGTGATGATAGATTTGGCTAATTATTCAAATGTTTGTGCCCCTTCAGAAACCCCATATATGTGTAATTTCCAGAAACTTTGACTGCCCGTGAATCTCAAAAGATGAACGACAGACAAAAATAAGGGTATTTTTCACGAAGACAAAGCAAGATCGTCAGTAAAACGAAATGGTAATTCTGGTAAATCAAAACTTATTCGGTTTCGTTCGGAATACAGTCGGTACTAGTTCGTCGGTCAGTGAGCACACGTTACCGACATCCCCCGCAAAATTTTTTGAGGACGGCCTTCATATACGCACTTCAAATTACTGGAATATCATGCATGAATAAGTACAATCCCTGCCCTTGATGAAGGCATGTTAAGGAATTGCAGAAACTTAGGATAGAGACTTTTACAATGATGTTAAAAATTCTTTCAAATAATACCGGTTTTGAAGTGGTCAATTTTTTCATGCAAATCTCCTTTAAAGCCCATTTACACAAGCGATTTTGATGCGATTTTTCTCGCGTTGAACGATGTGATAGAGTGGATACCTCGCAAATATAGCTACTTGGTCCAACAATTTTGCTTATGCACTCGCCAGTCAACCAACTCGATCACATGCGCTAAGAAGAGAAAAATCGCAGCAAAAATCGCCCGTGTAGACGGGCCTTTAAATAAAGCTATACCTACCCAAGAAATATTATGACTATTGCGAAGAGACAGATGGAAATTTAATGGAGAGCCGAAACGAAAGGAGTATTCGCCTTTCTGAACCAAATGTAACCGAATGCTCTGGTCTACATCTTGGCGCATTTCACAATGCCCAAAACGGTTAGGCATAGCTTCAAATTCGTCACCCACATAGTATTTCGAAAGTGCCATAGACGCCTGATGTTCTGGCATTACGACATCTTCTCCCAACTAAAAAATCGCAATATTAAGATGGGAAACATGGACATGTAATATATAAAAACATATTGCATAAAAAATAGACCAATTTAAAATTTCACAAATTCTTTCATGAAATGTTGAATAGGAATGGATTGTTTAGGCACTTGGAATGTGAAATTTCCACTGTAGGTAGGGGAGTCGTCAAATCATGCTTATCCCAAGTTGCAATAAACAAGTACTTTATGGCATCCGACCAGGGGGTAGCCAAGGGGGGGCAAGGGGGGCCTTGGCCCCCCCAATCATTTGAGAACCATATTTTTAAAACGTTGAAAATCGGCTAGAAATGTGTTGGGGAGGGCATCTCACTTCGAAAACTGAAAATTTTCCAGAGTGAGCATGCCATCTGACCTTTCTAAAATGTATTCGCCCCCCCCAAAAGTTAGGTCCTGGCTACGCCACTGCATTCGACTATCCGTGCTTGGATAACCTCATTCAAACACGGGTTTCGACCAATCAGAGCATGCGTTGTATACATGTTAACTTATAAAAATTCACACTCACCCCAGCCCCATACATTTGCCAAGGAAAAACATTCTCTTTAGTAAACGTGTACGTTTCTACAAAAAAACGATAACACTGATTTCATATGGTAATTTGTCCACCAACAGACTAGGAGTGGTTTTATTGTCTCTGACTGTTTTTTATTTATTTAGTGATATTTTGCCTTAAGGCCTAATGGCCGGTTTCCTTCTTACAGCGCCCTGCGTATTCTGAATACAACAACCAGATTGTTTGTCAGACGTCTAATGGCGTAGGGAAAAAACGCTCTAAAAGCATTTTGGTAGTTGCATTCAGAAAATCGTCTGACATTACACAGAGTAAAATGTATAAGCAGGGCTCATTAAAACGCATGTGCTTACCAGTGAATAAGTTGGCAAGAGAAACTGGCATTAGATAACTTAACCCATTAAGTGACAAGAGTCTCTCATCTTGACAAGTAAAATCGCACGGAGTTAGACAGACAATGAATATATATTTAAGTACAGCTGGGTGTTGGTAAGTATCTCAACTCAAAAGTTTAAATGTTTCATTAATCATGTAACGAAATTTTCGTGTTGATAACGGTACGAGTGACATAATATCGCCCGGGATATTGGAGCGCCATCGGTCACGAATGACGTTTTGCCAAACAGATAGCTCTAGTGTGCACCGGGATGTACAGTAAATTTTTATAAACTAGCCAAAGTAGCCAATAACCTACTTTCCTCTTTTTCCGCTGGCATTTGTAGGCCTGCATGTTCACCATCTATTAAAAGGAACACAGTTCTATTTCGGAGTCTTTCTCAAAGAGTTCATAAACACATTTTATATCAATTCGTAGTCAGTAAAGATACAAATAATTTGGTGACTATACCACTTTTTAATGTTTTTGTTTACCGTATTTACTCGTTTTAGCGCAGCGCCCGATCGAGGGCTGCCCTCGAATAAGCGCCTCATTTGCGATTAAAAAAATTAAGGAGCACCGCCCTCATATAAGCACTGCACCAAAATACAACTATTCAAGACGGGAAAATAAAACAACGATACTATAAGTTAAAGTCAATTTTGTGGAACATTTTATCTCTTGTATTTCAATGTTCTACATTATGTGTCGTAGTTCTTGCTATCATTTATGAACAAATGTATCTAAAGAATCCCGCCTTCAAATAAGCACCGGCCTCGAATAAGCACCTTATCTGAAACGCTGATTAGAGAGGTTCAGATTTGACTTCCAATACCAATACGACTACCATTTGCCAAGGCTAACCAATAAGATGCGTCGTATCTCATCGATTAACCAATCAATTATAAGCTTAGTTAGAAAAGGTAGTGGAAGTCAGAGCTGAACCTCTCTATTATGTAAAGAGCGCCAGATGCTTAAACGAGTAAATACGGCACGTGCGAACTTCTGCGCAGTGAAGACATAGTCATTGAAGCTATGTTTAAACGCTTGGCAAACTCTTTGTTCTATCTTTTTGTTCATGTTCATGCAAACTTGTGTGCGAAGACGACATAATAACTGGATATATGGTTTAGAGATTAAACCAAAGTCTTTGTTCTATATTTGTTTATGCTTATGCAAACATATTCACAGTGAAGACATAATTATCGAAAGCTGGTTCAAAACTTGACCAAAGTATTTGTTTTAGATTTTTGTTCATGTTTACGTAACTAATGCCCGAAAAAAAACAACTCATTTTTGGTCTAATTAAGCTAATACCCAATTGTGCGGCAATGTCGAATCATTCCGAAAACTGTGGCGATGTTTAAGCCAGTTCTCCACCAGGCGGAATTTTCCGCGCGGAAAACAACTCGACCAAACTGATTGGCTAGTAATATTTTTCGCTGCGAAGCGAACCAATCACGTCGCAAGATTTATTTTGCGCACGGAAAATTCCGCCTAGCGGAAAACCGACTTTAAAAAGAACAAATTCAAAAGATTTCTGCATGAAGAAAACGTTTCGACATAAAATCAGGATAACTAGTAAACAAACCCATGAGCTTACCAAAACTGCACCCAAACACCTCGACCGTGATTCCGGGACCCCAGAACCACACTGTACGAAAAGCAATCGGAATCAACCGAATAGCACGGGCAATTATCCGGGGTTCAAATCTGGTATAACCAGCTTTAGCAACCCCGTCCTTTGGAGTTGTTTCCAACAATAAGAATTGCTGAAAAAAAAATTACTTCGGTGGGAAAAACACATTCATTAATAACAATTACATAAAAAAGCTATATGAATGTCAGAAATTGTGCACATTTGTACGTAGCGTTAATGTACTCTAAAGCACCTGCATCGAATTCAGGGATTGTACATAATTATAGCTAGTATTTGAATGATTTAAAGGGCTTGTATCAAGCTAGGGATTTCACATACAAAATTCAAAGTCAGAACTGTACGTATTTATAATATTTGAGTCATTCGATGAGCTAATATTGCAAACAGTCAACGTTCTTTTACAAGGTGAGCGATTTTAAGGTAAATATACAATAGTTGACTAATTCAAAATGTTTCTACCGAGGCCCAGAATTGTACATAATAAAGGCAAGAGTTTCATACTGCTGCCGGTTGTTCGTACGCCTGTTTCGCTTAAACGGTCGATAAGTCAAAACTCAAAGGCTCTCCTATCTACATCTTGTAAAATATGTAAGTCTAATCTTACGTAACAAAACAATGGGCTAAATACACAATCATTGTAGTCACTTTAAACACTGCCTACTTCGTTGTTAAACAAATACATAAATTTCTATTGTGAACTTCGCCCAATGCGCATTGAACAATAGGCCCCTGACGATTAAATGGTCTGGCGTTGGAAAGATTAAATAAAATATCTCAGGGTGTTAGCAATCAAACAATCGGCGTTTTACGCCGTTTTCACAATCTCGCTTACTTAGCTATAGCAATTTCACAATTCGGTACAGACAAATATAGCACAAATAACATATAGTATCCACTATGGCAATTTTATTTGATGTGCAATGGTTTAAATTTTGTTTAAAAGTGCTGTTGAACTAACGCAAGGAAATATTTAAGGATTTAATTTAAACCGGTATGATGGGCTCTTCTCTGCGCAAAGAGAACCAAATTTCACAAATTTATTATACAACGCCGAATTTTATTTCATTCCGGCTAACACCCTGAGAAGATATGTATGCATTGCGTCTTATTAGGTTAAACCTCACCTGGACCCCTCCAGCTTTGTTAAGAAATGGTGTCCATTCTTCGAGATCCGAAGAAGAATTAACAGAGTAACGTAGGTTCGCCCAAAGCCACGAGGAGCCGCCGTGAGTAGTTTGTTGAGTGTAATTAATGTTTCCACCACTGTTAGTAATACCGTCCACAATATGCATGCCATCTAAATGAAACAAATATAATAAAAGATGGGTCATATGATGTATCCAGTGAACTGTAATATCAACTGGAACGATAACTCAGGGGCGGAAATTGAAGCCAGGATTT
>JAOBYK010046683.1:0-21336 GCA_025434845.1 Phenganax subtilis | reverse complement strand
TAGACAACCAAAAGAACCAGGATTATTGGAACAGATTGCATTGTCATCACAATTATGAGTGTTTTCTAAGCATTCATCGATATCTAGCAAAGAGCGAAAAAATTGGTAGAATTCGTTTGACCCGTTCGTATCAGAGAAATCACTTACCAAAGCATGTCAATCCGTCACCAGAAAATCCAAAGTTACATTGGCATTCAAACGATCCTTCGTTGTCTCTGCAACTTGCATCGGTATGACATGGGTAATTGGTTGTACATTCATCAATGTCTGGAAATATTAATTTAAAATCAAGAAAAAGCAGTGGGGAAAAATATTATATGAAGGACATTGTTGTACTTACTTAAGCAAAGAAATCCATTTCCGAAATAGCCAATTTTACATCGACAAGAATAACTGCCAATCATGTCGATGCAATCTGCATTTGTGCTACAGTTATGCTCCAGAAGACACTCGTTTGTATCTAGATAGTTAATACAAGAGAATTTTATTACCAATCTTATCCTTACCGTTATCATTATCAACTCTACCCTAATGTTATGGATCATTATTCCTTCTCGGTGTAAGCTTAATTAAGTCTAAACCTACCAATAACAGCAGCTTCAAATAACAAACTTGACTGACTAGTTGATTCATCAGATCCTTCGCCATACACAACAGACATGTTCCAATAATAAGTTTCATTAGCCACAATAGTAATATTCTCAACTATATGGTAACCAATCTCAGTGTCATTGTTCCAGGTAGCTGCAGCATTCAAGACTACATCTCCACGACCAGCAAGATGAATGGTTACTCGTTGGACATGAGCAGAATTACAACTGGTTGCCTTCCAAGTTATATTTGCTTTAGATGCCGAAAGATATTGGACAGACAAGATTCTGGGGGCATCTGGATCTAGCAATATCAAAGAACAAGACATCAACGCTTATTCAAAAGACAAGGGAGTGTTACAATTATGCGTCCAAGGCAATCTGATAGATTGTCACCAGGAAACAGGTCGCGAATTCACAGTGTTTCGAGATGTGAGTGTAAAGACACAAGATCAGCAAGAACAACCCAACTAGATATTTGGAGAGGGAACAAGTTAGATCGATCCTGGATACAACTTTTGCAACGTCACAAAAGAAATCACCGACATTACATACCAATCAGCGAGGTTCGCTCTTCAATAGTAGCTACTTGTTTTATTCTACCATCTACCACCACAAGACGAATAAGGCCAGTATCAGCACACGTGAGATTACGCTGTACAATAGCAGTCCAGTAAACATCTTCACTTAGAACGGGCAGGTAATCCGTGTAGTTTTTCCACGATCCGCGAGCTTGATCGAGTCTTTGCGCATACACTTGAGGTCGAGGGTAACCCAAGAGAAGAATCTTTATTTTCTGTAAACTACCGCGTCGAACCTTGGAGCGCAAACTTTTAGCAATATGAACCACTTTGATAGGTGCTGAAAAGAAAAACGCACAAGAAAATGTCAAGAAACTTCAGATTGAAAACTGGTTAGTCTATGAATGGCTTTACCACCCATACCATCTATAGTGAGAGCGATATCTAATTCTATCCCAGCTTCCGTAGTATTCACTCGACAAATGTATGTTCCACAATGATAATAATCAAAGCCACTCAATGTGAGAGAACTGTACAAGTTTCCGTCTTCATGCCATGATCTAATGCTGCTGTCATTTAAAACCATTTCTCTTTCGTAAGTTTCAACTGACCACGAAAAACTCGACGTTGCATTTGCCCCCAAAGCCAAACATGTGATAGTGACTGTGTCATTCATTTTGATAAGATAACCAACGTTACTTCTACGTGCTGTAGAGCTTGATGAATACGTTGACTGGTAACTGATGCTAGCCTTGTCTAAAGAAAAACGTTTGACGTAAATCATCTAGGCTGCCTTCGAGGACACGTACGTACGTACATGCGAGCAAAAGTTAACCTGTAATAACATCTATCTCATACAAACAACCACTTGGAAGAAGAATTATTCAGAATTTTGAGTTTTCAATAACTACGTGTCTCTTTGTTGGTGCGTTTTTGAAAATTCTCAAACTTTGAAGGATTTAGTGTGTACGTGTGTATAAAAATCTGAAAACTGGAATGCAGCAGAGTGGAAAAAACTCCAGAACTAACGATTGAGTGCTTTTCCAGGCTCTTTATGACGCAGTGTTTGGCTGAGAGATAAACATCAATTTGTTAAAGGTAATTTAACGTGAACATACTTGATATTTGAGAGAGGAATTCGGAGGAAGACTGACTCCACATTGGTTCATGTCTGCCATTATACAACACATGAACTATCCACATAGCATAGGAAACATTAAGAAAACTGCTGTCTTGAACAAGTGTGGTTCCAACACTAGTAGTCTCATTATAACTAATAGCCATGGTAGCAACAGCAGCAGATTGGCGTTCCTCTGCATCGACGCTAGTAGTAGCTCGAAACAAGACTTCGTTGTTCATTGCATTGTATACGCTGATGTGGATTGCGAGAGGATATCCCATGTTACATTGACCAGCGCTCCATACAAGATATGCCGATGTCTCAGAGTTGCCTATCACCGCAAGAATGCTGGGTGGATCTGGATCTATGAAAAAACAAATAAATTACATTAGGGCTAGTTCAATACTCCATGTTATATCCTATAACGTCTTAAAATGTCCATATCATCATCAGCTATAGATAAAAGTCTACACGGGTGAGTCTGAAAGAGACGAAAAACATATTTACGGTTCAAGTAGGGAAAAAGTTGAATGGTGTTATGTAATGTAATTAGATGAATATATTTACCTAATATGAAAAATGGGATAGGGAAATCGTACTGGAGCCTCACATAATCGACACGTTCAAACACAGCTCGATGAACACCAGTGTTTGCACAAGTAAATGACTCATACTGAGCTGTAGCTTGAGAATAGCCATCTTTGAAAATAATCGTTTTCGTTGCTACACTTGAACTGCTTTTCTCTGTCCGCCAATCTACGATTTCTAAATCAGCGCTATAGAATGGGACACCCAGGAGAAACATTTCAGCTTTAAACGTCGAGTTGTATTGAGCTGTGTAGTTCACTGGAGTCACAGCAATTTGTTGAAGAATAGCTGGAGCTGAAAGTCAGAAAGAAAAGTTATTAAGAAGGTGAAAAGGGAAAAGAATAACGAAATAAAAACAAGAAAGGGGAAAACATCGAGAAGTCAGTGAAGAAAACAAGCATAAGAGGAGAAAATACAAAACGTCAAAGGTAAGTTAGTAGCAGACAGAGAATGAGTGATAAAACAAAAAAAAAATAAAAGAAAAAAAAATGAAAAGTAAAAGGTTGGTCTGAGAAAGTAGCCTTTCCTCACCCAAGATGTACAATGAAATATATTCAACTTTTGTAACATTCTGGACCATAGCAGAACAACTGAAGTTTCCTGAGTCAGAATAATTGAATGTTTGAATATGAACCACGCTTGTCCATTCATACACGGCAGACTGATATTCTGAGATGATGTTGGATTTGGCGACTGGTCCTTCTCCTTCATAACTGCGTACATTCCAGGTGATCTGAGGTTGTGTCATGGATGTTACGGTACAAGTTAGGATAGCGTTTTTTCCATGTTCAACGATGTATCCCAAATTATCATCGCGTAATGGTGTGCCCCCAAATGAAGTACTTTCATACGACACTTTAATTGAGAACTCGTCTGTAAAAATATGAACACATTACTTCAAATTCCAACGAAAGTCTGTCAGTCAAAAGTGAAAAGAAACTAGTATTTTATCAAATTTATTTGAATCTATGCATAAGTACACACAATTTTGAACAAACAAAAAAATATAACACAACAAATGTTACATTGTAGATCCAAACAGGTATGAAGGTCAACAATAGCAGTTATAAACAATTAACGTAAAATTGCCATCTTGAACACCTTTAAAGGATCTTTGGCAAGTACAATAGTAGCCATAGCTCACACCATAACTGTCCTCTTGGGCTACAGTTCTTACTTCCTTCTTTTATTTCACTTGAATTTCATTGATATGGCATACCTGAAATCTGCGATGAAACTTGCGCACTTCTCTGACTCCATATCATTTCCTTTTCGTCAAAATCATACAACACATCAACGGTCCAGTAATACTGCTCATTAATACCGAACTCATACTCAGCAATATAATAACCTTCTCCAGTCTCAACATTCCAGTTTGTGTCATTCGTTGCAAAGGTTGAGATGTTCGAGGACGCAGTGGACAGAAAAATACGAACACCTCGCACTGGTCCACCATTACATCCTGGAGATTTCCACGTAATCTTAACATTCCTTGTAGCGTAATGCGTCACCTCAACGTTCTCAGGGGGATCTGGGTCTGAAATTCGAAAACATACGTGTCAGATGAGTTTCAGTTTAGTGCATCTTCCTGTCACGAACTAGGCTTGGCAAGAGGGTCACAAAAAAAGAGAATGTACTTATGACAGCAATACGGCGATGACATCTGAGTCGCTGAATTGCTTGCAACTTACAAAGGAAAATTAAAAGCTAAAAGAGAAAAACGGGTTTTACAACCTAAACTTGTAACGTCTTACTTTCTACTTTGAGAGGTGAGGAAAAAGGATAAATTCTTGGAAAGTCATCAATGGTAACAACAAAATGATGCACACCAGTGTGCTCACACCTCACTTGATAGTATTCTGCTATAAACGTAGGATACAAACTAAACAGTAATTCCTCTCTAGTGACCGCTGCACTAGAAACAAACTTTTCAGATGACCAATCTTCTCGTTCAAATGTCCACTTCTCAAACGTTTTTCCAATTCCAATCAGCGCCAAAAAATGATAGGAATTGTAACTGGCAATGAGATCACTGGATGAAGAAACCGGGAACAAAGACTCAAAATTGCCTAAAACAGAGAAAAAGTTGAAAGATTAATATCGGTATCATTATTTGTTGACCAAAACAGAAAACCTAATTTCCACATCGTGTATTTGCAAGTGTTACTGTCTGCAGCGTGTGAAACCTTTCAGGTATCACAAATAAGTTAATTCTTTAATAATCAAGAACAAAAGTAGGAAAAATATCGTTGACTGCCAGCGACTACACAGAAACCAAACAAAAGGGCAATGCAGAATAGATATGCCTACAGCACATTCTATGAAAAATACCTTCTATATTAATGACTATAGCCCGATTTGCAAGAGTCTCGTTTCCAAGCAGCGTATCGCAGTAGTATTTTCCAACTGAGAGATCTCCGAACGTTGGAATCTTAAAATCATATCGCCAAACGCTCCCGTCTTGACTTATCGGGTCTACTGGAGAAGTCAAAGGATGCTTTCCAAAAATACTTTCACGGCTTAAGAGAAATTGTGGTTTTTCTACCGAGGATGTTCTGCATGTTATATCCAGAGATGAGTTACGATTCACTAAGAATCCACGATCTGAGTTCATAGGTTCGGACGGCGGGTCAGTTTGAAAGCTGATGGTTGAAGACACAAACGATTCTTTAACGAAAACAAGTAAAAATGAGCTTTAAAGATGAGATGATCGTAAAACTAAAATTAATTTAAAGACGGTGGACGCTAATTGAAGATTTAAGTCTTTTTACAATAAGTCGTTGTTTCTTTACCTGGGATAAAAAAGTTTAATATTGGACTATCATCGCTGACAATTGTTTCATTTTCGACAACATAACGTGTGTTCACTTTGAATTGAAATGTCGCATTATGAGGAAATATAATCGAAGCGATCTCATAAGAATTAGACTCCGCGATACCGTGCAGTACCCACTCCTCTTGGTCAGCTAGCCGCGCGTACACCAGTGTAACAAACGGGAATGAATCAAAACAACCATTGTTTGACCAAGTAACATTGACACCACCATTCTCGGTAAGGCTCACAGATGGCAATGATGGAGGCAAATACGGATCTATGAAATGTTAAAGACTTATATAGCACACAAATAGACAGTCAAGAGACTTGATGATTTCCACTAATCACAGCACAGTTCATACCACAAACATCCACACCAACATCATCCAAAGCAATCGTCAGCTGAGGTCCAGAAAAACGCGCTTTGAAAGATACCTAAAAAAGTCACATGATTTTAATCGATCACTAATGCAGCGAGTTTTATAGCATAATACAGCGCACGCCAATCAACAAATAAGCGACAAACTCAGCTGCAATGCTTTGAAAAACAAATGTGAAGTTTTTATTCAAAACCACCAAGAACTTACTGTAAAGTAAGGAGCATCTACTTTCGTTTCAATTTTCTTATACTGCCAGTCTCGTGTGTTTGTTTCACTGGAATTCCAAATACTAGCCATCTCAATTTTGTCAGTTGAATTAAGCTGAGTATATGCAGTCAAGCTTCCTTCATCTTTGCCGTACATGAAGTACCAGAAACGAAGACGCAGAAGAGACCCTTTTCCTGAGATGGACAAGTAAGTTGGAGAGACAACTTCTGATTCATTCACTTCTGCTGTTTGTCTGAATACGAGAAATTTCCCAGGGGGATCTGAAATAACATGAAACTTTGTACATGAATCAGTAAAAGTTTAGAGGGACGAGCAAGTTTTCCTTGATAAACGATGAGAAAATGAACAAGGTTCTCTGATAAGTTACGCTACTCAAGTCAAGCAAAAAAACACTTTAAAGAAAACTTGTTGAAAAAAAGGGCTCATCTTCGGGGAGTTTAAAAGACGGATATAAAATAAACAAGCTTGCATATTGCGCACTTTCACCTGTGCAATTTCCATGCGTATGGTCGTAGTACGGCATATTATCTACGATTGCTGATTGGCTGTTTGCCATGATTACAGCTACACTACTACTCGAGTTGTAGGTACAGAGTTCTTCAGGCTCAAAGGAGCAATCATCAGCGATTGGTTGAATACAAGTATGATGTGTAGAATTAGTAGATTGAATACACCATGACCCAGAATCACACGGGTCTGAGAGACATGAGCCACGAGCGAAGTACCATTGAATTCCTGAAATAAAAAAACCCAATAGATACCGAATAATAAAACTACGGCAGAGAATTATCTGCATTCTACATTAAGGAAGCGCCGTTTCTGACAACACGAACCGCATGAGAAACAAAGGACTGGGTCAAGCACAGTGATTGGTGCAAAACGTCAAGTTTACTTCCGGTCGATTTCCGTGTTGTCAAAAACGCCGCTTGCCTAAGCTCTCTATTAAAATACTCTCATTTTATTTACCATGATTATAAAGTCCCTCAACTTCATCCTGTCCAAGTGCTCGTTCCCAGATCGCCAAATCGTCAATGAGCAAACTCGAAAATTTTTTACCCTCTAAAGTCTCCTCATACCCCACAGAGATCATGTCATATCCCACAGGTTCACTCTGCTCGGAAATCTGTACGGATACCATTTGCTTTCCGTTTTCATAATAGACCAATCCGCGCTCGTAATCCCATGTGGCTGTCACGTGAAAGACACCCATGGGAATGCACTTTCGCTCAATTGTCCACTTTCGATCCCGACTCTGATAGCTGACGGAGAATTTACCGTCTTGGACGTAAATATGGAAGCCCGCCTTGCCAGTACGGAGTATAATCCCCCCCGATAAATACTGTAGCCAGAGTGAGACGGTTAGTCCACGAGAGCAGACGTATGGGGGTGCCAGACACGAATCTGAGGGTGTTCCTGAAATATTGAAGAAATATGACATACGTACAGCGCATTTGAAAGACGAATGAATGAATTTGCGCTGTATACATTTATTAAATAATAATTACTATTAGTAATAATAACAATACGAATACTATCGTGTACAACAGCAGTCCAGGCAACTAGTCACGCAAAACAAAATTCCAAGTGTTTGCATCATCAAAAACTTCACAGATGTTTTGTCTTATATAGATCTGTTTGAAGAGTTGAAGTTTCACCTAAAATGTATAAATTACCCATGTGGTGGCATTGACTACCTGAAATCAAAGCTCCATGTCCGTAACGATTCAACTTCGCTATGTTCCCTAGATGAGCAGACTTGGATAACTGTGCGTCACCATATCTCGTAAAATGAAGACGCCGGACTGTATCGACAAATAATCTGCCGAACGGAATAATATTGAATGCCCAATAATGTATGAGACCTTCAAAGTTCTGCACAGAATCTGAAAGAGGTTAAACAAGAAAATTGCTACGAAAACTTTATGGCAGAATTGATAGCATTGGGAAGTACAATGTGAATTTGTTGGGGGGGGGGGGTACATGCCAGGGAGATGAACATGACTAAGCCACAGCAGCTTGAAGCAATTCAAATCAAGGATCTCTTGCAAAAACTCACCCAAAGTGACAGTCATATCACAGTAGAACCCAGTTCTCCCAATATCGCATTTACAATATTTCTCTCCCTGATATTCCTCACAAGTCTGGTCTCCTTCACAGTCGTCATCGTTAGTGCAGCTGATAGCTTGAGCACAGTCTGCTCCAATGAATCCCGATTCACAAACACAAACACTATCTCCGCTATCGTCCACCACACACGAGCCACCATTTAGACAGGATGGTGAACATGTCGCTGATGTTGGAACTGAAGAAAATTTACAAAACAATATCGAAGATTTGCGTATCTCTTTTGTACAAATGTATAACTGCACATTGCTCTTTTACACTTGGTATGTTTCGTATAAAGTGAAGACAAAGCAGTGTGCTAGCTCGCTCCACCTACTGAAACCGCCAGTATTAGCTTTCTACAAATACTAAATAAACAACGATGTAAGCCAATTTACAGCAAAAAAATTTGTAATAGTCAAAAAATTTGCAATTTTTTCCCCTTCCTTTTTCACGAAATTCTCGAGATGTCCAAATTTGCTGCAAACCGTTCCAAATTGACCGTAGACATTAACGTTACTAGCATAAACGCATGGTGTCCTCTCTATAACAAAATGTTTCTAAAATGTCCAAATGTGTCCCAAACCATCCCAAAGTTTAAACAGATATTAACGACAATTAATATTTTTGCAGAAAATATAAATTCTTCAAGGCACAAAATCATATTTTAAGTGAAATGTCTGAGTCTCCCAGCGAGAAAACAGCAGGCTAGTTTCCAATACGAAACAGAAAGCCTTCGAAGATTTATATTAAGATTTTCGCGTAAGGAGGGGGCATGCACTTAATCTTAAATTAACACCTAACAGCTGTTTAACGTTTTCATCTATTAAACATGACCGTATATATGATTCTTAACGTATTCACGTATTTGGCAAGTTTACAATACCATTCTCATGAGCCATAAGGGCTCAAACATTAAAATACAGGAAAACGTTTGTTAGGGAAAAGATTGCGGCATTTTGTATGAGAAATATCAAACGGTGAAATTACGTAATTAGCAATATTATAAGTTACTTACGTGTTAAAATACACACAGTATCTTTTTCCAATAAAGCGTAGTATTAAGAATTATATAGATATAAAAAGAGGCAGGTATATTGAGCAAATGCTTTGCTTACCAATTAAATAAGAGGTGTACCATAAGATCAAAAGCCAGATATAGGAAAGCTGAAGCATTGCCCTGACCTGTTAGGTATAAATGAAATAACTTGAAATGAGAGTAAGGCATAGCTTTGCTTTGGAAGTAAAGATGACTTCAATGTAGAGATATTGCTGATTGTAAACTGACATGTATGATATAACAGAGAATAACATACGACAAAATGATATAGTCAATGTAGTTTAGAATCAGTCTTCATTGGTCACATATAATATACATTTGCTCAAATATGGCAGTGTACCAAAAAAGGAGCATGGTATACGAAGAAGCGTTTGACAGCTGTTCTTACCTCTATGCCTAAGAAGTTGGAACTATGTCCTTAAGTCAACCAAACCAGTAGATTTACAACTGACAATCTGTATTTGAATACACCACTAAAAGAACCCACTTTATATCTCGCTATTATTCTATCTTCAGATATAATCACGGCAAGATAGTACTTTTTCGTCAGTTCACTGGAATCCTAAATTCCCAACCGATTATAGCGTTCTTGTATATGTCATTTTGAGTTTGATATAATGCTACAGGGTTCCATATTGCGTGGTACAATACACGAAAAATAAATGAAATAGTTGAGAACAATCATTTTCGAAACTTTTCAAGATACGCTCCAAGGATCGTCTTTACAAAAGAACGGAATAATACGAAAAAGACTCATGCTGAGATGTGGTGATTAAGCGGGTTGCGATTTGTATAACATGATTGATAATTTTCAAATATAATTATGCCAAGAAAGCAGCCTTGTCACATACAGGAGATTATTACCACAGAAAAAACGAGGAAAAATACGAAGAAGTAGTTTCTCATATCCTTTTTCAAGAACATAAAACTAAAGAAAAAACGTACTGACGATAAAAAAGAAAACTAAAGCCAAAATGTGAAACAAGCGTCAAGATAACTGCTTATATCTTTGGATATTATCTAGTAACATTTATTTAGAGTGACACAATAGTTAGTTACACAAATAATTTGGAGAGAAAAATGATAACAATTACGTAGTTTCCATTTATATAACATAAGCAATCCTCAAAATAATCCTTCTTTCATACTGTGTTATCACTTCTCTGAAATGCCTTACCAATGTTCACCCTCAACAAGCAAATCTTAGCTTACAATTCTCCAACCGTGTCAGGTTTTTCAAGATCATGGATACCTTCGCTGTCGATATAACGAATTATGAACTTCGGCATATTTATCAAGAAACGTTTCTGGAGCTGGGGAAATAGAATTACGATTGTCACTGGTTGAGGAATAGAAAAGAGCAAATAAGAGTTCAGTACTGTTCATACCTCAATTATACATCTTTCAATAAGCTTCCTTGCTTCTTCTATAGACAGATCTGAGGCAAAACCACAAAGAGTACATTTTTGGTTTAATGAAGCATTTGTAATATCACAAATCATGTGCATACCTGGTTGATAGTATCTGTCTAAAATTCCCATTGTAAAAAATGCTCCATAGCCATGGGCTGCAAATGGTACCTAATGACAAAACAGATAGATTACAGATATTGATTAGACTACCCCAGCCCATGGTTCATACAGACTGAACCATATATACTATTAGCAATAATAATAGTGTATTTGTCTTATTCAGGTTCAATCAAATACCTTTTGTTGTGATGCTAAATAATCCATGAAATATAGCTCTGGTCCACTATGCTTATCATAACCAGCTAACAACAAGTTTACCTGATATGGAGTCTAAAATAAGAGAAAACTGAATCAGATAAGCTTTTTTGAGCAGATAAAATCAATTCTACTCTAAATCAGATCTCTATCAAGACATCGAATCATACCCGACTTCGAAGATAATCTGCAAGTTCTTTCCGTGTAAAATTTGCAGCTGCATGAGGTGACAACTCATATCCTAAAAAAAAGATTTTCAATGATTTTATTTTTTTCCGAAAGTAGGGTATTTGTATGGCATTTCAGTTGTTCAGATCTTTTGCATGGCTGTCAAAACCTAATAAAAAAGCCAAACATGCTAAGAATTGTACATCTTTTCAGCATAAAGCTCAACATGTTAATTCAATGATAATCCACAGCAAAACTACAGCATCTGGTGTTTCCATACCATTGCGCATCTTGTACAACTGAATATTTTTTTCTATATACTCAGCAAATTGCACAGTATCTCCAGACTCTCCAGTCACTAGCATCACAAGTCGATCACTTAGTTTGAACATTTTGTCATGATCTGAAACATATATTTTATAAAAAGAAATAAAAAGGAATTTAACACACTTTAGAGCATTCAAGCTAGAAATTACTAGTCTAGCACTGGGGGCTCTATGCTACATACAAAGGCATAGCATACTATAATACTCAGTCTTTAATTTACACGAAATATAAATGTTTATAATAGAGGTGTGAATATAAAGCTGAGTCATAAAGTCAAAACGGTAATTTTGAACTGCCAAAAAATAACACAAAAAGCCGCCATATTGCTGATATCTGTACATTATACAATTTTAAGATAAGTAAGGGTTATATTTTACCATCTTTCATGCGAACAATGCTTCTTGCTTGGTTACAATCGCTTGCAACCACTACAAAATCTTTGCCTTGCACTCCTATAAGAAACTCCATTTTGTTTCACCGCTAACTTTACAAAATTTAGTTCCAAAATTCCGTGGAGGGTTTTCTGAATTTCCAAATTGAAAAACACTAAAAACTTCGAAATTCCTGTTTTTAAGGAAAATGGGAAAACATTTTGAGCGGAATGAAAGCAATTACTCGGTACAGCGGAAGAATCGTAAAATTCATGTTGATAAAAATAAATCGATAAAATTCTTGACCTGTTCGCAGACACTTTATGGAAAAAGCCGAATCTAAGATGTCTGCGAAGAGGTCACAAAATTATTTAATGCAAATCCAACATCTTTACCTAATTACTAGTTTTTATTTACCACTGAGACTCAAAAGGACAAGCAGGGGCCAGGGGAGAAAAGAGGCACTAATAGCTTTACTGCTTTCATATCGAGTAACAATAATTTATATAGGTTTGGCGGAAAACATTTTCCTTAGGTAGCCCGCACGGTTTCCTTTACGCCCGCGACCTAGACTAGACTTTGACTTTCGTGTAAACAAAGATCTTGGTAACGAAGATCTGACTAAACAGTCTGGCTGTCATTTGTCAAACATTGGCATACTATAAACGCATTTTTAATCATCAGTGAAAATATACAAAGATTTTCTCAGCAAAAATGGGTGTGCAACACTTTGAGTTACGGGGAATGATAGATCGGGCTTTAGGTCATCCCGAAAAAGGAATCGTGAATTTGAATATTTTGCATTCACTGCTACATGAAATACTCAACCATCTCGATAATTATTCGCCAGAGAAGATTCTTCATACAAAGGAAAGAGACGTGATCGATCATGACTCAGAAACTGGACAAAGTTTACCCGACGCAACCAGCCAGACAACGAAAGATCAAACATCAAAAATCGCCGAGTACGAGGCTGTAAACCCGCACAAAAACTCATCAAGGTAGAAATGATCTAGTGTTTATATATCATGAAGATATCATTAACACATAAATGTACTTCATTTTGTAAAAAAATTGAAGTATTTTAAGCTGTGAATGGGTACAATTACCGCCATAAATGGAAATAAGTGTTACAATTTGCGATAACTGCTACATAGAACTTTAAATTTTTCGCGTGAGCTATTTTTTTCGGCGTTGTAGGGAGGCTTTAAAAAGCTTTAACGAAACACTTTACTGTCTTAACTACATTAAATATTTACGACAAAGCTATCTGCAAAACAAAACAGGGATTGCCATGTAGTGCTTCAAAGAGATTATTTAGGTGCAATAATGGGATTGATTAAATACCTCGTTTTGTATTTCATTTGTACACTCTATTGATTCTGGGCTTATTTGCTGCCTGTTAACGGATTTCCTACACAAAAGAAGATCCAGGCAATAAATTTTAACGTGTTTTGCCAATAATTGCTGCTCCTAATATTTCTTCCTCTAATAACGCACACTCAGATGGATTACCCTCAACAGTCTCGTATCCAGGCTCTTCAAAAAGTAGTGAGCTATGGAACACCTAGCACGCTCATTGCTTGGCTCGATATTTCTTCAAAAAGCCTGAGTACTAGACTGACCACAATAAGTTTATGCACCAAACATTAAGAGTCTTTCTACTTAATGGTTTTTTTAATCTGGCAGTGACTCATTAAAACTGAAGGACTATGAAAAGAGGATGGCGTCAATTGAAAGGAAGTTGGAAGCCTGGAACAGCTTTTTAGCAGATCAATCATTACCCACAAAAACGACACAACCAGATCAAACTACGCAGCCCGATCAAACTGCTCTGAGTACCAGTAACAACGAAAATGCTCTAGCAATGATGTGGAAACATATGACAACTCATCGAAGACTGCAAGCGACTGAGGAAGCCGTTGAAAAAGTGATGAACATTTTGAATGGTGTCCTTACTGACATTGGAGTATTGAAGACAATGAAGTCAAAAATAACGGAAGACTTGGAGCCAGTGAAACAGAGAGGAGGGTTGGGATCTAATATAGATAAGGTAGGCACCAGTAGTAGGCACTTGTGATGTACCAGAGTCTGACATAGTCCTGTAGCCCTAGGATTTGTGTAGGAATGCGTCTGTGTAAATTAAACCTTTTCTTTTTGAAAGCTTACTTCATTAGATGGTGTTGTATTTAAACAAGATCTTGCGCCATTTGTGACGTGGTTTGCTTTGGAACAAGCTCTGAATAAAAAAGAAATTGAAGGCCAAAGAACAGCTAGGAATAACGATGAAATGGGACAACTTTCTTGCAAAACACCAGATACAGCGCTTCCGCCTGCAAATTTACATGAAGTGACAGAGGTTCATCCTCCTCAAAATGCAATGAGTTCGAAAGAGTCTTCAAAGGTGCAGATACAACCTACAAATATTTAATACCTACATGTTTTTTCACCACACTTTGAACCAACAATTAATTATAACTGAGAATCTGGCATTGTGAAATAAATTCATGAGCAACTTAACTGCGGTAATTGTTTCTATAATACATTAGTTAATCTGTTATCAATCTCTATGCTTAGCTGACTGCTCAAAACGCAGAGGAATTTGAGAAAGATATAATTAACAAAGACGAAAAAGAAGCTTCGCTATCTTCTAAAGAAAACAGCCTCGGCGAATTATCTCTGAATCATGATATTAATGAAAATGTAATAACGAAAGAAAACACGCTGGACTCAATCAACCATCCCTCACCAGAGTTTCTTAACCAGTTAAACAGGATTGGCGAGTTACCAAAGCAACATGATGATGTCGCTGTCCAGGTGACGCACAGTAAAACCAATATCATGAGCTTACTTTGAATTACTATAGCTTTTTCCCGTGCTATTTATCCATGTTAGGTATCAACGATGTCCGAGTTACAAGCGAAACTTGCAAGCGAAGTGCATAAAGTCGAAGCAGACATTTTGCCAAGAAAAGTAGATAAAGAAGACCTACAGTTTCCTGAAGACTTACCGGAGCAAATAGATATGTTGAAACAAGGTTAACTTTAAAAGATCACGAGTTGCGTTTCTTATTACTGTGCCACAAACACCTAAACCATTTCTGCACTTTAGGTCTTGATATCTTAAGTGCGAACCAAGATCTTCAGATGTTGGCGACTATAAAAGAAACATCGGTAGAAAACAGAGAAAACGTTAACAGTTTAAAACGAGAGCTTGCCATGATTTCACAACACCTCAAGAAACTTGAGCATCAACGTCAAGTGAAGACTCCTGAAGCAAATCTCCCAAGTTATAATGATGAAGTTTTAAACTCCGTGCGAGAGAACTTGAAGAATGTCGAAGAAGAGCAGGAAAAAATGGTTTTAAAAAGCAAAGAAGAAGTAGAAAAGATTCTAGAAAGTTTAGACGAGAAACAGGTATGTTTTGTCTTCTGTAAACTGCTCATGTTTAACTCAGTACTTCGTAAAAGTGATTTCATCTTGTAGAAAGTTATAGATGAATTATATGAGTACGCTGAACGCTTACAAGAAACGAAAGCTGATCGTGAAAATGTAGCAAATGAGATGGACATCAAAGCGGATAAATACGCGTTGGAAGACAAAGTGAATCAGAGCACATTTGACGAGACTTTCGAAATCTTTGATAAAGGTAAGCTGAAGGAAACGTTCAGCTGTCTATTCTGACAGTTTATAGCGACGTTTCCGTTCAGGTTTGCAAAGAGCTTTACAAAAAATGGAGGATTATATGAATGAAGAAATGGCTCTAAAGGATACCTTGTCCAGGATTTCCCATGAAATGGAGGGAAAGATTGACAACGACTCTTTAAAGCTAATGAAAGATTACTTTGGTAAAAATATTATCCGGCTTTGTTAATCTGTTTCTGTTTATCACTTAACCGATAGTTCGGTGTTTTATTAAACTTCGTATCAGAGAACACTTCATTGAGCTGTCAACACATTTACTTGCAGAAAAGCAAATCAAGGATGTACAGGAATCGCGAGATAAATTTGCGCGTGAAACACGCGTGGACGCAGTGGACGCCGCCGGAGTGCGTCGGAAACTTCCGATTAAATATCACTGTATCTCTTGTAATCGTCCTGTGGAGTTGCAAGTTCGCGACTCGCAACCAACTCTCCCGGAAAGCGAGAGCTTACCATTTCGGAGAATGAAGTTTCCTTTCAATTCCTCTGACGTGGATCAAGTATGACTAGCCAATCGTATCTAAGTTTGCGCATACTCCATCGCAGTCGTGTTTTTTTACGCTCATCAACATTCTTGTTCGATTGTAGATTCGTCAGAAGTCCACAAAAGGCAGTTGTAACGCAGACGAGAGCACTGCAACTCGAGATCGTGTGCCAGGCAGGCCATGCGGAGGCAGCCATACGGTTGTGAATTCACAACTCAGGAAGTCCACAAAGTTCCATCAATTTAACCAAAGTATGGCAGGTATAAGAAAGCTAAGCATGCAATCCTCTATTACAACTTTCCGTTTTCTTTCAAAAGGACAGGTTTGGTGAATTTTTCAATCGCTTCTTCAAGAAAAAGGAAATTTCTAATCTCCTACAAACTTTCATTTCAGTCCGCGAGGATAAACGTTCGGTGCCCAAAATGGTTCGCGAAGTTTCCGTGCTCGATTATCTCCAAGGTTCTGACGGACATTATTACAAAGGAAGATCACGGCAAATATTACCTGCCATTCCTAGGCGTGCCAAGTATCCTAGCAACGCTGACGTCAGCGCACCTTCGCATAAAACCAGCAATGATATTTCACAAGATGATTCTTCACATGATAAAAAAAACGCAACCACTGATCGCTACCTTCTCCGCACCCCCTCGCCCCCCGTCCAAGATAATCTTTCATCTTCGTATCCAGAAAGGTCCGAACAGAAAGCTGCTCATAACCAGGGGGGACGGTACAGCTCAGACGACCTCAGTATTCCGTCCAATGCCGCTCTCAATCGAGAATCATTAAAGATATTCGATCGGAGGACACTACAGGATAAGGTAGGGTGAAACAGGGTGAAAATTCTAGCCCACCGCACGAACATACCGTTTTTCTTCACAAAAGTCAGGCGTGCATGGTTCTACTGACCGTCTGCCAAACACGTTGCGGCGATAAGGAAGGATAGGTGAAGACGACAATCGTTCGTTTAAAACAGGACAGGAATAGCTTATAGTGACTTGAATCCTTTAGTGATTTTATTTGAACTGTCTTTTTAGGAGACAGGCAAAAAACAACGCTGTTGGGACAGTGAACGTACGAACGCAAAGGAACAGGCAGAAGATCAATGCAATGACGACTCAACTAGTGTCAAGGTAGGAGAGAAATATAAAATCTTTCGACAAACACTTTTCATCACTATCCAGAATAAATACAATTTTAATTATTTCAGAGTATGAAACGCACGACTCCAGTTGGTCAAGAACAACCGCATACTTCTTCTCCTGAGGGCTCACCTCATAAACAAGACATACATCAAGGGATATCGCGGGACATGCCTGGGACATCAGGCAGTAGTGACAAGACCTAATCACTCTGTACCTCCGTCAAGTTTGAATTCCAGAAAGACTGACTATACTGTACTAATAGAATTGAAGGTTGCATTGTCTTTAAGACATGAAAATAATTACTTGTGATATGAGCAGAGTTGTATACGTATAAAATGCAACGCAAATATGCACTTATTTATTAAAAAATGTGCGTCGTGTAAAATCTATTTTTAGAAAAACAGAAAGGCGAACAGAACTTGATTCCTGTTCGCAGGTTATGTTTCAATCCGTTGCTATGCAACTTGTCGATATACAATATGGCGGCCAAAATAGTTAACTTTTTCGTGTAAGTTGAACATTTTTGCCAAGGAAAAGCGTTTAGCACTTGCCTAAAATGCCAATCAACCGTGTACCAGTTGTCCACAAGTTTGGCATTATTTCCCAAACTCAAAGAGTAGAATTAGAGAAGAGGATTGCGAAAAAAGCCTTGATCGAATCGCGCCGTCAACGTGAAGCTCAATGCCCTCCAGCACTAACGTGAGTTACAGCTCGCTGTTGTAGTTTGAAGAGCATCGGGATGTCTCATAATTCATACCATTTATCAACACATTTCTACCATCTCTTACTAGAGCTCTGCCGTTTGAAGTGACCGAAGATTTTGTGTACAGAGTAAGTAGTCAGCCATTGTCAAACACCGATGATCAAATGTTGATGTGATTGCTCGAGTTCTGCGACCCTCTTCACTTCATATAGTTCAATGACTGCAGTCACGAGGAGAAAGAAATGTTGGAGGATGATGCTTTTAAAATGCTGAAACGATTAAAGGTGTACAGTTTCGTTGCTAATTCGCCCACTTATTCTCGCTCTCTTCTACATCATTCCTGCATATTTCCCTCCAGAGACTGGCCGGACTTCGGCAAGCTGGTGAAGCGTACCATGTTGATCTTGCGAGAGCCTGGGTTGATTTAGCTTTGTTAGCACAGTGTCGACATGCTGGTCTGCAGGAAGGTTTGAGACTTAAGTTTGACAAGTTTCAATTCAATATTCGTTTCATTTCAAGAGAATGTAAAACATTTACTTTGGACGCTCGTTCTGAAGCTGCGTGTATGTGAACTTAATAAAATTTTATGAAAATTTCAGCATGCCTAGAGGCTCTTATTGCATCCCTTAACCAGGCACCTTTGCATGAAGAACAGATTTTGAGGTATTCAACATAAAGACATTTTGTGGCTACCTATAGTAAAGCTTTTAAGGGGGATCCCATGATGCAAAATGTACTCTGAAATTGGCTTTCAGACACAAAACCCTTTTTTAAGAATACTTCTTTTTCGTTTTTGATCAAATATAGCTTATTCTACCTTGCAAAAAGTGGTGTGCATTGGCTTAAAAAAGAAGAGCGAAGCAGTCAATCTGTGTTGAGAAGCAGCGAAATATTACTCCTCAAGATGACCTATTTGGCATTCATTCGTCTTTACTGCCATCAATTATTAGACCAATTAAAGGTATCTCCAACATGAAATTTTGAAAACCAATACTTAGGATGTAATCAAACAATTTCTTACTTGTTACCCAAACAGGGCTATGAAGATCAAAAAAAGTCCCTTGGACAATATTTAAAAAGTGAGAGATTGTTCCAGCACCAGTGTACATGGAAAACCTTACGAAGTTACACCACAAGAAGCACTCTCATATATGGTTTTGCATTTCAGCTTTTCCAGAGAAGGCACGATCCTATGATCAGTTTCCTGGGGCGTATTTATCAGCTCAACTTATCATTGAGGCAGTAGGTTGTATTATGTTGACATAAAAATGTAGAAATCCTTCTATTGTGCAAAACAACACCTGTATCATAATACTAACTGGCTTACTTTGCATCTTAATCTAGGGATTATCTCTAAAGCATTCTCCACGCGCTGAAGTACACAATTCAATTTTTCTACAATGCTGTTTAAATGTTTGGTACTCTGTACACCATAATATTGGCTCAGTTGACGAGATGTTGTGTGACCTTCTTGAAAGTGCCGCACATTTATCCATTGAAAATGAATGGTTAGTACATTAGGATCAATTTTGTAAGATTACTCCGGGGGTTTTTCATGTGTACTTTTTTGCCAATATAAATAGACATTCGTGAACCTCTAGGACGAAGAGTTAGAAATGAACGATCTGCCAGAGGACGTTGAGCACTATTTGTTCATCTTCCTTAAATCATATACAGGTTGGATCTGGTTTTGGCGTTCAATATTCTCGCAGATGCAAGTTGTGAAAGCGCCCACGTGTTTGAAGCTTTCCAACTCTTGATGTCAATTCAGTTTTCACGTGCGCTCGAACCGGTTCATCGGTCTTCACATTTGTGTGAAACCTGTTATTCCAGTTTGCCAACTAGTCGGTGAGTGCAGTTCACTGGGTGAGTGACAGGAAACTTGCCAGTACTGAGTTCGCTTCAACACAGAATGAAATACAAAAAGTTTTATCCTTTTTTAGGGATGATAAAAGGAGTAATGCAGCTTCATTCTGGGATAGATTACCAAAGAATGAAGGCGAGCGAAGCACAGACGTGAACTTGGTAGAATCTTTACAAAGAAGCTTGGAAGACGTTGAACGTCCCGAAACTCAAGATCCAACGTGTTCTATTGGTAAGTCACGTAGAATAGGTCCAGATACTAACGATGTTTCCATATAGGCAGCTCTATATTATCTCTAGATAGCATATCTCTTCAGTAAACATTAGACCGATATGTATTTGCCAGAAAACATTGCATAGTTTCCACAACTAATATAAGCAATGTTTATTTTGACCCTTACACAGACGAACATATTCGCACTGAATCGTACTCAGGCTCCCGAAGACCTCCACAAAAAGGAAAACACCGCTGGCCATGGGAATTGACTTACACATTTTGTGAATGTCTTACAACCGTATGTCTACATGGAACATGCGCAGATGTACAGAAGTTTTCTTTACTAGGCCTGAGAGACAATACGTCTAAGAGATACGACTTGATTTCAAAAACTAGTCTGGTGGAGTTTTTACAATACGGTTAGTAGACGAAAATTTTCTTTTGATTTCGCCGAGATTCTCAACCAAAACATCTTATAACCGATAACATATTAAAAAAGTTGAACTAGCCCTAGGATTAAGAGCTAGTTGCTTAAAGCTTGAAGGTCTAGCTACAATGAGCAAGTTGGAAATCATTGTTTTTTACTGATCTTCAGATGATGCTGAAGAAAGCTGGAAGGTGCGGTATGGCGCCGTGAAAAGCCTGGAGCGAATATATCGTCATTTTATAGATGACGTCACTAAAGAAGGAGTAAGAAACAAGGCCTGGTCGTCAATGGTGGAGCGCCAGTCGATCGAAACGGAACCCAGAGTGTTTGAAGCCATGAAAATAGCAAAGGTTAATATTTTGACGTGTGATCTCTCAAAAGCTCCCCCCTCCCAAGTAAACCTGTTCTATACTGACATCACCTTCTATTAATAAAAATACTGCAGGTGGAAGCAGAACTCGACAAAAAATTGACAAAAGATCGCGTACCTGTCTCAAAGTGGACGTCACAAATTGCGTCAGCACTCACGCAAGGACTGCCCCATCAAGTTATCCTCACAGACACGATTACCACAAAATCTCCTCCAGCACGAGTCGAACAATCTCGAAGCGAACAAATAACAAAGATTCCAGCACAAAGCCAACCTGAAAAACACAAAAAGCCGCCATTAAGGTTACATTACGTAAATTGAGCTCGACTCTGTCTAGCCGTTAAATTCTTGAGTAAAGGCCCTGTTACACGATGCAATTTTTCTTGCAACTTGCAATGCAATTCTACTCTTGATAGATGTAAAATTGGCA
>JAOBYK010045572.1:0-21359 GCA_025434845.1 Phenganax subtilis | reverse complement strand
CTATTTTGAGAACGGATTGAGGACTAGATCAAAATCGTTCACTTCTAGGACTGGATCAAAATAAATTCACTCCTAAGCTTGGATCAAACCAACTCACTGCCAAAACTAGATCAAAATCCATTTAATCCGAGGACTGGATCAGAAGTAGTAATTCACTTCTACAATTATACCTTGCATCTTTTGGTACACACTTCCGTAGTGATTCAACAGCATCAGAATTAATAAGCAGAGCGTGGTTCCCATCATACATTGCGATGTTTGCCAACGTCACAGCAGCATTGTAAACAATCTCATCGTCTTTTTCTTCCAATGCTTCTAACAGCAAGGACACCGATCTGAAAGTCAAAAAAACTTGAAAAAATTTCGTCACCCTTTTGTTTACGTTCATGCAAGGAATTTGTGATGTTTAATTATGGAAAGGGCCCACCACTGAGAACTGTAGCATTTACACTTACCGTGGTGATCCTAATTCTCGTTGCATTTTCAAATGTGTGCTTGACGCAGCTAGCAGGCGAGTGGCGACCAGTCTAGGACTTAGGTTAGCCTGGAAATCTTGATGCGAACTGCTGTAGAAATAACAATAAAAATACAATCCAAATATTAGCATCTGAAAAATTTTCACTATTTAAATGCTTCGAATTTTCGTTTAATTTAAGTCAATTTTTGTCACATTCATCACTAACCGTGATGTTTTTCTTTTTCTCCCAGAGCAAGCTACATTGTCAGCGGTTTCCAATACGAGCGGATGCGCACTAGGTTCCACATCGTTTTGGAAGTGCAACAGATCAAGCAGAGGTGCTGAAGGAATGTTGGTCATGGTTGAGTTGTACTCTCTTTCGCATTTCACGTCCTTCAACAAGTTATCTAGCACTTCTAAACATGTCGTCTGAAAGAGATTGAAAAATCATTCCTTTGACTCCGAGAGCAAGACTGTTCCCCTGAAATCGAATAAGCTACAATGTCATTCAGTATACTTCATGTAGATATACCTGAACGGGTTCGTGTGCTTCAGCAAGCTGTAATACAGTTCTTATAAACCCTGCTTCGGCTGCCCTTCTTCGACTGTCAGGACCTTCAATCTAAGCAGATATACAAATACACGGACTACTGTATTTATTCAAATAAACGCCGCCGCCTTTATTAAATTTTTGTCGTTTCAGGTACGGCGTTTATTTGAGGGCTGTGTCTATTCGAGGGCGGCGTTTATTGCAAATTTGGTAGCAACAACTGTCAGGTTATAATTTAACCAACAGATAAACAACAGGGCACTACAATTTTCTTTTAAAGATAAGTACTTCCACTGCTTAGGTATGAATGCTTCGAATTAATGCCGCATCAATGAAAAGAAAGTGCGGCGTTTAATAATGTTTTTGCTTCTCCCTGCGGCGTTTATTCGAATAAATACGGTAAATCATACGAATTCATTTTCTGCTGACACCGAATTTCACCAGATTCCTTATCTAAATCATCAGTGGCCAGTTTTTCAAATGGTGGATAGTGCTAGTCATTGGAAAGTGAATATTTCAACATTCACAAAATTAGACAAAAAATGTTGAAACTTTCATTTTGATCAACGATATAAATATTATAGATTTTAATCTATCGATAGTAGTCGCATTCTTAAGTTATAACGTTCAAAGTAAAATTTTACCGGACGTCTACAAAAAGTCACTATTCAGTGCTTGGCGCTATCCATCTTTCTAACAACCGGCCCCAGGCGTTAGACAAAATAGAAGAAAAGGTCATTATGACATAGTCAAAGACGTCATAAAAAGCAACTACAAACAATTGTCAGAGGTTGTCGACCAATAAGCTTAATTATAATGAAAGGACCTAAACATATAGCACCACTAAAAGCATGGTGTGCTATAGACTGAAATGCAAGCAAAGCAAAGACTTACACTGGCCAGATTATTAATCAATGCTGCTACAGCTTCAGAGACCCACTGTTTAGCGGTCGGAGATCGTGCAAAGACTGACAGCAATGATGAAGCTTTAGGAAGACATAGGTAAGAGAGAAGTAAAGGCTGACATTCAGGATTAAAGGAGAGTTTCACTAAAGAATTGAGAGCAATTAAAGCTGGATCATCCTCTTTACAACAACAGTAAGGTGATATTGAACTGTAACAACTGTCTGCGTTCGAGCGTGCTCGATCTCGGAACTGTAGAGAGAGAGAGAAAAAAAGAATAAACACCATATCACAGATGAGAGACTAACAGATGTCCGACTACCCCAAAATTGCGTAAGTCGATTTTCCTGCGATTTCAATGGCGGCCATTATTCTAGCAAGTGCCCTACAGAAAGGCAGTCACCCCCCCGAACGAATCATTATCAAAATGGCACCCGGGGGGTGAGAGTCTCTGTTTAGGGCATTTGCTAAAATAATGGCGACCACTTACGCCAAAATCATAGGCTTGAAGACTAAGTCGAACATCTGTTAGTTCCTAATCTGTGACCATGCCTGTACTCATTTTAAGTGTCTAAATGAAGGTCAGGGATTGTACATATTTATAATATTTAACTCTTATATTAAGAAGGATTACGATGTACTTTCTTGCACAAAACTTCATCTTCATGGATTTAAAATGCCTACATGAAGGTCAGGGATTGTACATATTTATAATAATTGATTTGAATTGCAATACATCTTCTAGTGAAAATACTTCATATTCATGAATTCGAATGCTGATAAAAGTTTCTGAAGATGAAGACAAGACAACATTCAATTGTGTCTCTCATTGCTATGTGTTTCTCAAAAACTCTACCTGCGCATAAATCAATGAAGGTGAACTTTTTGTATTAAAATATATATTGCAAATCTTCTTGAAATTACTCATATATTGTAACTATTTCAAAAACTCATTAACAATTCCCGAATAGATTTCAAAGAAAGACAAGTTTAATCAGTATCTTTATACGTGATAAAACACAGTTCAAATTTCAACTTGTATTTTCTCAGCTAGTGTAAAAGTATATCGGGAAAATGATTTCATTGATGCCGTGATCCAACTGAAACGTATTTGAAGCCGTAAACTCGCAGCTCGTGTTATTACACATCTAAAACACTCCGCCGGGTGCCGTCTTTTATATGTGATAAAACACTACTTTTCGTTTATTAAACATTACATACAATCCCTGACCTTGACATAGATACTTTATATATCTGCCTGCCAATTACAAAGTAATGAGCTATGAATACGCATATATGAACAAACACTATAACTTGCTAAGCATCAGTTTAGTTACTCACCTTATCAGGCCATTCTTTATCATCATTTATTAATGGTGAGCCCACAGGACACCCAAAACCAGAGTCTGTTTCTTTGATCGGTGATATGACCTCTTGAAAACGTACGGAATCCCGTCGTGTTCTGCTTCTAATCGTCTCAGGACACGTCTTACTATTGTGCAGAATGCTCTGCTTTTGAAAAGAGAGAAAAAAAATTAGGTTAATTTCTGCAACTAGAAAATTGAAACTGTGCTCTTTAAATGAACGTCCAAGAAGTTGAAGCTGTCGCTTGAGCAGATATATTACAACTATTCTTTATTATAAAAAAGGTAGAATCGCTGACCTATATATAGGCACCTAATTGACTCAAAATGGTATAAGTATCTACAAGAACTGACTTTAATAAAGGCACTTCAATCCCATGAATATGAAATTTTTACATAAGAGATACATTACATTTCGTTTTCAAACCACTCAAAGTAATTGAAAAAGTATGTATAATCCCTGACCTTCGTAAATGCACTTTAAATCCGTAAATATGAAACATTGCATAAAGAGATACATCACAATTCTCTTATAAACGCCTTAAAATGCTATATATATGTACAATCCCTGACCTGACAATAAGTGCTTTATATCTACAATTATGAAGTTTTTTATGAGGAGATGTATTAGAATTTTTCTTCAAATGATTTCATATGAATGCAATTCACAGTCCGTGCACAATATTTACCTGATGTACACAAACTGAACGTGTACTCTCATCTTTTACGTCCACTGGCAGTGCAGATCTAGTAGAATTACCATAATCTGCCAGAGGTTGCATTGCCTCCCCACCAAAAGATGGTTGATGACCTAGTAATGTATCTGCTGGAGTCGAACTCATTAATGCCACAGAAGCATTAGCTTCGGCCCATGTATCGACGGAGCCGACAAGAAGCGGGCCTTTGTGATGAGCTGCAAGGATATTTTCACTTAGTCCATGACCCTCACGTGTGCTCAAAACAGCCTTGGCGGAGTTGCTTTTTGAAGAGATCATTGTTCTAGTATTAGAGTTCTGATTGGTGTACGAATCTGCACAGATATTATTGCATGAAGTATTCTCCACAGCTATGGCATGCTGTTCATTCTGTTCGTAATTTCTACCATCGATCTGCTGGCTCGTTGCTTCTACAATATTGATATTAGTATGGTGAATGGTCTACAGTAGATACGTGCATTACGTCATGTTGTTGTGAGACATACTCGGGGAAAAATATTTTTCATATCTGCACGTTGGTAGCTACATGTTTTGAAACTGTGGCAGTATGTAAAATATTAATTGTACTAGATGATAAACTGCAGTTCTACTGTCAATGACTCAAATATTATGAATTAATAAAATTCCTAACTTTTTCTCTCTTGAGGCTAGATACAACGACATGAAACTTTAAATGACTTTAACTTACTCAAATATTATAAGTATGTACAATCCCTGACCTATTTTCTCCTGAGGCCAGTTACAACGAAACAGTCCTCAGAAATTGAAGGCAAGTAAAATTTCTCATTTACCTGGCACTTCATTGGCCATTCCCTTCGCGTCTTTTTTCCACTGAAAGCTGCTCACGTCAAAATTGGCGGTTAAACGTCGACTAGCCTGACGGGCCTGTCTCATTTGAGGGGACTGATTGTGCACATTTCTCGCATTCGCTAAGTGCGCTGCGACTGAGCCCCCAGAAAACACGGAGTAACCAGATTGACAGGATTGTGTTGAGGTGACTGAGTTTGAGTGAGACTTTGACGTGTCGGCAGCCATAAAGACTTCGCATACTGACTGCACCAAACGGCTCTGAAGCTCTCTTAAATCCTGGTGAAGAGTAATGACAAGCATAACTAAAGCTACCCTCAAAAAATCAAAGTAGAAAGTGCCAATCGTAGGCTACATTAAACTGGATTATAAAGATATGTGAATTTTTACGAATGGTTACAAACAGGAAAAATAGTTAATAGAATATAATAATAAAATATATATTATGTAATTATATAATATATATCATATATTATATATAATAATATAATATATTATATGATAATTTATAATATAATATATTTATTATTGCAATAATAAATATGCATGGTGTACCCTCAAACTAATACTTATAAAAACGTACTGGTAATAGATCAAGCGGACGTGTTCCATCAATACTGTTGTCACAGATCCTTGCACCATGTTCCACGAGAATACACGACATTTCCGTCCCACTTGGATGACCAGCGCACATGTGGAGCGGAGTACGACTAAATATATAAAAAGTTCCTTAACCACAAAAATAAGCTTAAAAACATTACACGATACGATTAAGTTGTAGAGTCAGTGGAGACAACTTCAACTGAAAAAATGCAGAAGCTTCAAATTTTTATAATGAGCGGGGATTTTATGTCGAAACCTCCATCATGTAGCCCGAAGCCCGTTTAGCTTAAACGCTGGATAAGCCAGAATTTAAAAACACTTTCTCATATCTTTTAAATCTGTCAAATCCACTCTTATGTGTTAAACCAATAGTTAAATACACAAATATTGTTATCAGTTCAAAAAAATTCAGTTCGGTCGCACAAGGAATGAATAAATATGATTTATTTTTTGACCTTATCCACCGTTTAAGCTAAACGGGCTTCGTACAACCGGCCCCTGTCCACTGAATTATTCGCGTATAATGGCCATTTTCCACTACGGTCATTTTACCCGCACGGGCGGAGCGCACAGTTTTGAACATGCTCTGTTGTTGATTGTCCGGCTAATGATCTTGCGTACAGTACACGCGGAGAAAGTCGAACTACTTTTTAACTTTCCATGGCTTGTACGTGGTATGAAGCACCAACAGACTACGACAGAGCTTGTTCAAAAGTGTGCGTTCCACCGCGCGGGCAAAGCGGCCGTAGCGGAAAATAGCCTTAAGGGAGCAGTATATTAAAGTGCACTTACAATTCGCAATCTTTGGCGCGAACATTAGCCCCGTTTGCCAGTAATATCTGCGCTATTGATTTATCTCTGTTAGCTGCGGCTTGATGAAGTGGTGACATGTCGTTAGGTCCCTCCCAGTTCACTGTTGCACCTCTGCAAGAAATTGCAAGGCAGAAGAACATATAATTAGCCAAATACCGCCGAAATATAAGACTGTTTGGTTCACTTTGATATTTGCTTCAAATGAAAATTTCAAGATGTACAAAGGGTGTTAAAAAATATAACGGAACCTATAGTTCATGCATGAATTTCAAATTATTCTGACGTATTTCAAATTCGGTTGGGTTGCGTCGTCCATGGGTAAGAAAAAACAGAAAAAGGAATCCTAACCATCAAAACACATATTCGAAAATTTCCCAGCGAAAAAGTTTGATAATTATGAAGTCCTACCAAGCGATTTTTAACCAATTTTAAGTGCATCAGACTAACTTGGAAGTCATGCAAAAAGCAGGATCCGGTTTTCGCTTGAGACACACTGTATATTTATTATGTTTGGGACACACTACGTTTACTCTGTCTCTATCAATGTCCGTCTATCTGTCTGTCTGTCTGTCTGTTTGTCTAGTAGTTCGTCTGATGTAGGCCGTCTGCCATTCTGTCTGTCCGCCTGCCTATTTGTTTTTGCTCAAACAGAGTAAAACATCTTAAAAAACGATAGCGTACACTAAGGGCAAAATGGGCCAACATTAGTTAGATTCTGTGCAAAATTGAATGAGATATAATAGGTTATAAACTATGTTCTGAACTTCTAATGGATAAAATAGTGTTACCTGTCCAGCAGAAGTTGTACAGCAGCAATCTGGCCATAGTTGACGGCATGAAACAACAAACTACGTCTTGTCGAGTCCGCCAGATCAACGTCAACTCCATCATCAAAATACGATGCCAAGCAAGCTACGTCTCCTCTGAAAGGACGAAAATGATTCAATCGATCAGATACAGTAACGGTAGTAATAAGATATAGAGTTTGAGATTTCACCGCTAGAGAAAGTACGTCTGTTATCGAGTCAACAGGAATAGGTAGCAAGTGCTACTCGATAAGTGCACGAAATATTCTCGTGAAATCTTGTGGCGACGATAAGTATTTTCAACGTTTGTTCCGGTTTGCTAAAGTAAATTTGTCAAGCTGTAGAAATGGAACTGTCATCAACAAAGAAAATTCATCTCAAGCTTGAGTATTAAATTTTCAACAGAAATGTGGAGTGGCTTGCACTTCGGACAGAAAAAAACCCCCTTGCTTTGGGTAAGCATGGAATCACAATTGTATCTTTCCCCCGTGGGGAAAGAGACAATTGGCGAAAAAAGAAACAGATTGATAACCATAAGGACCGGTTTACACTGTCAAAGTTTATGTGATCAAATTAGGAATTTCGGATTGGTAAATCCTAAGTTTTGAAGCATTAGCTAAAAATATTTAAGGGAGCTAATACAGTGCTCAACACTGAACTACTTCACTCTGATATTTCTTACAAATTCTTCAGAACGTAGAATTTCCCTGAGAAAAATTCGTACTTTGATCACAGAGACTTTGAGAGTGTAAACCGCGGGCTTCAGAGTAGCAAAGCTTACCTTTGGATAGCAGATAAAACCATTTCTATTCTCTCGTCATCAGCATCATCTCTGTGGCAAATATCTTCTGCACTTTGGATAATACTAATAGGTTCTTCGTGCGCAAACTCCAGAAAACTTTCGTGAAGCATGCTGTTGTCATGAGATTGCTCAATTTGTTCCGCTAACTTCTGATTCGCATCTCTGTGAATATCCACTTCAATATGAAACTCTCCTAGAACAATAAATAGATTCAATGAAGCTTTACATTACAGTTAAGGAAAGAGGCACTAGCCTCAACAAACTTAAATCCACCCATAACCGCTTGTAAACATTTCCTTGTAAATGTGTCATTGTAATAATTTTGATTGCCTTTACTCTTTATCAATAACGAGTACTTGTTGAAAAAGTGGTGTGACCTAACTTTTTGGACCACTTGCACTCATGGCAAGTTGGACATGAAAATTGGTTGCCCTGAATAAAATCCACTTGCCGTCAGGCATCGCTCCGTTTGTCCATTGAAATAGTAAACATTTTTCTTTTTTACACAGCCGTGCACGCGTTTGACAATTTGTATATGTGAAGTTCAAAAGTATTGAATCGGTTTTTGTGAATTGTGATTGTCAGCGCCCATTTTGAAATAAACATGTGCATCGAATGCAACGGATATTTTGTTAAATCAGTGACATACTTCGTTGTTAATATTGTGTAATGAGAGTTTAGGTTAAACCGTAGTAAAAAGCGAAATATTGCTACTTGAAAAACATCTATCGGACTATAATGATATAAACTTAATATAGAGCTAGCTTTTTGTGGAATTACATGGAACGCTCTACCTGGAAGCCAAAAATTGAAGCCAAGTTCCGGGGTCGGCCCTAGTCTTTCCACGCAGCGGAAAACACGGTCAAAAAACAAAACAAATAAACATGCTTAGAAAACGAGTCAAACTTTTTGCCAAAAAAACCCAACAAGTTTTATAAAGCTACTAAGCATTTTTTTCGCAGAAAGTAAGAAAAAACACACCAAGAAGAAAACAGATGAAATTTTTTTCTAATTTTATGAACGAACTGCCCAAACAATAGCTTCTTTTTCGGCAAGAAAGTTCAATTAGGAGTGAAGTCTGTGCTCCCGCGAGAGAATCGCGAAACTGTAAACACGCGTGTCTGGGTGTCAAAAACTCGCGTGTCTGGTGTCAAACTCGCATGTCTGGTGGCAAATTTGGCTTCAATTGATTATTAGACATTACTATTAGAGGTAGCGTTCCATGTATTTTTAGTTCAGCGGGATTCATAGATGCGAATGGCGGACACTTCCAGCAAAGTTGCATTTTTAGATGGTATTCTATACTCTCTTACATGCTTCAAAAAGGGAAAAATCGCCATTAAAATTGCCTGGGTAAAAGGGACTCTATTTTTTACAGAGGTGTAACCTAATGACTAAAATTAGAACAAACCAAAAGTTCATGTTCCGTAATGATAGGACTACCTTTGCTTTTTGTAGCGTTCGAGTTGTCAGTGATATCTGGTTGACAGTTTGATCTGTTTATAATTCCAATGCTGTTCTCATTACTACTTCTGTGCGAAGGGACTGGCGAGAGAGCGGTGAACTCGACGTGCTTGAAGGAATGATGGGTGGGAGGCCTTTTTGACGATGAATGACTGAAGGAATGTCGATAGATCGTGGATGGTCTAAACAATTCACTGCCTGTGCCTACGGGAGACAAATGCAACAACCATTTTGAACGGCTGGCGCAAGTTGTTCAAAGCTGAACACCGCGTTAAACTTTTATCCGCCGTTTTAGCTTCCGTATTTTCAGAGACGCCGGAACCGGGGGGCTGGGGGAGGTAAAGGCCCCACACATTTTTCTAATAATTACCCTAAACGTAAAAAGACTTTAAACTTATTTACTAGGCGGTGCTTGGCACTTGGAAGCATTTTTGTTACAATTTTTAAGTGTGATGGAAGATTTAGCCCCTGCACTTCAAATATGGCTCCGCCGTCCCTGATATTAGTGAGTTTAGTTGTTTGAAAACTTCGCAAATTGAGAAGTCTCTTGATCCAGACAGATTGACGTAGAAGTGATAGTTCGAACAAGAGTAAGACGACTTGCTCCGTTTCCAACAGAGTTAAAAATATGAGGCGAAGTTGAGTATTTTAACGAACTTCAAAGTGCTTTGAAATCGGAGAAAGTCCTCTTTCAGTACGAGTGTTTGAAATTGATTGTCAAACGAAAGCGCCTTTTGTGAGAAAATGAATGCGACAGTTGGCGTAATTTATGTAATTTTCTCCTCCTTCACCGTCATGATATTCTTTGTTTGTGCTTCATAAACTATTAATGAGTTTGAGAAAGATATTTTATAAGTTTATAAAGATGCATTGTAAAAAGAAAGTTAATCAAAGATGCATGGCTGTGCGATCTGCGCATTTGCCGAACCGAGTTTCCTAATCGAAAGGAATCATAACAACTAACAATTTACCAACATATCGCATGTTGCCGAGAACTTAAAGTCCGCCATTTTTGTGTGGCAAAATCATTGTTTTTGGCCATCATTTTTTATCAAAAGGAAAATATAGAACTTTATACTTGTTTAATCACGGAAGTGAAAGGGTTAGAATTGGGTTACGTGTCGGGTCGACAAATGAACATTTTCGTGATTAGTAACATGGCCTTATTACCTAAAACTCCTAAACACGCGCCGAAAATTTACATTTTTTCATCTCGTATTTTCTCGGCGAAATTTCAAAATCTGTTGAGCACTGAATTTCTCACAGAGCTATCAACAGTCTCAGGTTTACTAAGAAACGAGAAATTTGGTTTTCTTTTCTTTGCAATAAAACAAAAACTTGTCCAATTCAATTAGCTTGCTGCTCGACTGAAAATGGCGCATATAAGGCCTGGTCGCATAGCGTGAGAAAGGCTAATTAGTTCAAAATTTTTTCATTTATTTTTTATCTTCTCTTTTTCTGTATGATGTTAATATTCCTCTATGGCTCATTGGAAAAATTTTATTATGATGAAATTACACCGTGTACGTTAATAATTTTTCATTTTCAATAAAGTTTTTTGTATGTATGTTCTAACCTTTGCTGGTGGTACTAGATCCTCTTGACCAAGCTTCGAATTTTCGCCACGGGTCAGTTATGCTGTCGTTGTACTGATAGCCCGTTTGACTTGACCAATCCGACTCAACAGAATTTTGCAAAAACGTCTTTCGTCGTCGGATTTGTCGGATTTTTTCCTTTTGATCCCGTAGCATTTTTCCCAGAGTCTTGAAGGAAAGAGCGACTGATCGCACAACACTGGAGGCCTGAAAAGTGTTCGTTTGCAAAGTCATAAAAGTTAAAAAATATTATTCAACCTTTTTCATCAATAATCACTGCACCAACATAGTTTTTCAGCAGTTTCATGCCACATCACAGGAAGTTAAGAAAATGGCGGCTATTGTTTACAAAATGTGAACACAAGAGTGACAGGACTGTACACGAACGATGCTGAGATATTTGCGGAAAAACAAGGCCAATATTGCAGACATAATTGTTTGCCCTCCCATCCGGAATTCATAGCACATACGGTTACATATCAATTACAAAGTTTGTTCTCATCCCATTGTAATAAAGTGAGTAATAATAACAAGTATAATATATACAAAAACATTGATTGTAAAAAACCTACTCGCATTGAATAAAAATATTTCGAAAAATTATTTCACCCGAAATTTCTTATTACCCCATATTGAACGCATTTCCGCTGCGAACATTGTACGAAAATCTAGCCAATTCCGTAAATCTGAGAACTGACAAATAAACGAATAGAAGAGTGTTTTTTAGTGTCATATTTCCCCGGGTGTTTTAAATACGATCAAAGGTATTCACGAACGAACTTGCCCTGCTAAGTAGACTGTTGTGATTTCAATCAGTTTAAAATTGAGAAGTTATTAAACAAGAGAGGAGGCCAACGCTGCGATACCCCACGATTTAATAGTATGATTACAAAAGGTTCTTTGGGTTATATAATCTGTTGTGACTCATGTACACGTGTAATAATAATAAAATGTAATGCAATGAACATGGAATTTGTGAAATGAAGTACAGTGTAACAAGCCGGGCAACTTTCACCCGGCGCGATGCATATACTCACCTCTAGACTCGAGCCTGCTTGAAAAACATAGCATAAGTGCGCATTTTTCCGAGTAATGTTTATCCCAAAGCACTTGTCGAAGCCCCTCAAAGATTCTTGTGCACATAAGGCAACAATATACAGAGGCACAGTGAGAATTAGTGCATGACAACCGACCGTGGAGATTTTCAAGACTCCTTCGTTTATGACAAAGTCCACACGACTTGGTTCCACGCAGCCTTTTTTAACACGTTTTACACTCTCCAAAAGCAACGAAATCGATTGCACTTCGGACACAGAACAGAAGCCTAGGTAGTCCACGATGAAATGCAGTTCTTGATTTAAAATACTCTCATCCGCCGAACCTGCTCGGGTGCGATACGATTCTTCGAGAAACTGACTCTCCTGGTCTGGTAAATGTCCTTCGATTTCATTTGTCTTCTCGCCTTTCGCCTTTGAACGGCTAGGCCTTGTCAAAAATTTGCGTAGCTTCGGCAACATTTCAGCCTCTTCTCTGATGGACCATTTGCCTTCAAAATACCACGAGTTGTTATTAACTTCCTATTGACACGCTCACTTGGCATTTAGCTCGAGCACGTTGGTCGTCTTGTTGCCCCTATATTCGCAGCGTACAAATATATTTTTCCCCGATAACTCGAGTTCATATTGCGTCGAACGTGGAAGAGTTAATACACATGCAAATGAAAGGTCAGCCGTTTTGGACGAAGAAATCGCGACTTATTAAACGGATTAATGAAAGTTGTTTTCTTTCCTTGCTATTGAAGAGCGACAGACACGCATTGTCGGGGAATTCAATAACAAGTCTGGCGCTCTTCCTTTTGATTGGTCTATACTAGAGTGGACTTATTAAAATCTCGCGGGCAATTGCACGCGCGGGACTTGCGAGGGTCGAGAGGGATTTTGAGTGAGAGCTGAATGCGAGGCTCGAGATCATCATATCGACGAACGCAAAGAAAATAGCAAGGTGGTAGAATTCCATTCTCGGAATCATTCGCAAAACGCGAGTATTTTTAATGGAAAAAGCAGTCTGACAAATTTTTAATTTATTTCTATCATTATTGCAACAAAAGAGTGGCAAACCACAGTAAACTTCATATTTACAACACTGCAGATGTACAAATGTTACGGTTACGCATTTTTGGTTATCGCCCACGAAGTTTTTAGTCGCGGTCTCTGCCCTCGACGCTGCTCTACGAGGCAAACACGCAAGCGCAATTCTGGAAAAAACATTTATTGGCAAAAACAATAGGAGAAAACCGCAATTCATGGGGACCGGTTCAATGTACAATCTTTAACCTCGGACCAAACCGAATAATTTCCGTCTATGACAAGAGATGCTAAAAGCAAAGCCTTAGTCAGCACAATTAACCACAAAGTGGCTGCGTGACTATGCCATAGTTGTGAGAAAGAAGTTTGAAACTTCGTGGGTGTTTATATCGGCTAAAACATGTTATATTGTAACCGCTGACGTGTGTCCCAGCAGGACCAATCAAAACGAAACAGTACGCATTTGATTAAGCATAGTGTGATTACATTCTTTGTAGACGTATCGAAATGATAGGGGGTAAATAAAGTTTGCGGTTACATAAGATCTAAACAAATGGAAAAAATTGATAACATGAGCTGAATGTACATTGTAACCAATACTAAGCTATTGTCACTCGTACTAGATTCTGAATAGTATTCGTTTTGAAGCTAGTCTGCACTGAAAAGGTATAACGTTTTCTGTCCTCGTTACACAAAATTTTTAAGTAGCAATTGCCAATTGATTTGGCAGGAGTTTTGCTGCCTTTGGAAAATATTTTGAAACTAAGCATTATTAATTCCACAGCCAACTGCCAATTTTTCAATCGCTTTAATTTAGTCAATTTACAACAATTAACAAAACTTTTTTCTATCTTATTCATTGAAGCTTGCCTTTTGAAGGTGTGACTCAGATATTCATATTGCCTACAGCCCTATTCACACGACATAAATTAACCCAGGTTCAACCCAGGTTAAAGATAACCCAGGTTAATTTTCCACGTGTAAACACTACTAACCCAGGTTCAACCTGGGTTTAATTCAACCCACCTCAGGAGGTAGGTTCAGCCCAGGTTGAACCTAGGTTGGATTTGAAAAAGCGCCGTGTAAACACAAACCTGGGTTAGTTTCAACCTGGGTTGAACCTGGGTTAGTTGATGTCGTGTGAATAGGGCTTACGTCTACACATCCTTCTTCGACAACTGTACATTTTCCACGATGACGTTTTGTTTGCCGATAACGTCGAAGTAATTTCATTGCATTGATTCTAAAAATGAGAAAGCATCGATCGCCGGCTAAGTCATAAAATGTAGAAACGAACTACACCAATTAGAAACGACTTTCTAAAACTGAGGCATATTACTCCAATTCATTAACAAAACTTCAATATCCTACACGGGGCAACAGCAAGCAGAATAAATTATGCCGAAAACATTGAGTCAATTTAAGGCAGTGATTCAAGGTAAGTCAAACATGTCGTGTAAGTATCTGTTGAATGCAAATCACATTAATAGTATATTTACAAAGTCTACATTAGGATCACTATCATAGTTTGAACTTTGTACATCACTCTCCCAATTTGGGAAATGTAGCAAAATTTCGGGTGCGCAATTTCCAGTCGTGAAAACATTTTTAAGAGACTCAGCAAAATTCTGTCCAGGTTCATTTTATTATTTCTTTGTGCTCAAACAGTGCTTATTATGTTTTTTGTTCCTGTTAGAGCGTGTTGGATAAGAAGGGTTGCTCTTGGGTTGGCTGAGAAAGTTAGATGTAATATACATTTCAAACGTAAAAAAGACCTTGAAAGCTTTCGGGACGCAATTTTTGTTGTCGTGAGGGGAAATGCTAGTTTTCATATTATATCTAGAACTGTTGCAATCAGTGCAGTGTGTATTAAAAAGTACAATCGACCTTGAAAGTTTGACCAGCTGCCGCGTGTGCCAAATGTAAAATATTTAAAACGATTTGAATGTTGTGTAGCAAGAAAGATGATAAGATTTGTATTTATTTATTTCTAGCATTAAGGAATAAGAACAACACCAATAGGAACTAGAAAAAAACACTACAAAAATTCACATTTATTCTTGTTTCTATTTCATCACTTCAAGCAACCATTTCAAAAGAAAAGTACAAAGATTAAAGAGTTCTAAGTTTCATGTCATTCACATGTCACCAGAACCGTCGTGGTCAGAAGCGCAGATGTAAGCAGGCGCTGAATCCATGCCACTGCCAGCAGCCATTGCTAACTGACATGAAGTTCCCGGTTCACAACCGCATCCCAGGAAGATATGCTATAATGTGAGGGAGAAAAGAACACATCAGCTTGCTTATGGCTAACAAAGAGCCCATGACACCGAATTTAAAAATTCAAATGCAAGAACAGGCACCGACGGATAACATTCGTACTCTTTATGAATGTACAAGGTGCGATGGAGCACAATTTACACACTTACATAACATCTTTCTCCTTTTTTGATATAATCTTCGCAGGTTCTTTTAAACACACCTCGGCAACATTGACCTGGGCAATCATCATCATCATCACAATCCTATGCAACAAACAAGTCAATTAAGAATGGTCGTAATACTATACAAACCATTGAATTGATAAGATACAGACATGAAGTATTCTTTCAGAATTTATGGTTGACACTATCACAGATTAGAGACTCACAGATATCCAACTTGGGATTCAAACCTATGATTTTGGCGTAAGTCGATTTTCATGGCGGCCATGTTCCTAGGAAGTGCCCTAAACAGAGACCGTCACCCAACGGGCGCTATCTTGAAAATCATTTGTTCGGGGGGGAGGGTGAATGCCTATCTTCAGGGCACTTGCTAGTTGCTAGGAAAATGGCCGCCATGAAAATCGACTTACGTGATTTTGGGACAGTTGGATATCTGTTAGTCTCTAATCTGTGATACTACCTAGTGCAGAAAAACATCAGTGAATATATATAATATCTTATATTTTAATGAAGCAAAGTTTAAATACGTTCACGGCAAGCATGCTAGGATAACAACATTCACGTTTTCCCTCCTCCTCTTAAGCCCCATCTACACCAGCAAATAAAATGTGACAATTTCTGCGTGACAATTTTTATTTGCTTGTGTAGACGAGTAAAATTGAGCAATTTTTGTGTGGCATACGCATTTGCCGAAAAGCTGGAGTGCTAGCCTTTATGTGACAAAGAAAAATTGTCACATATTATTTGCTCGTGTAGACGAGGCTTTAGTCTTTCTACATTGTTCGACAAAATAAAATGGAACTGAATAAGAATGGCTTCTTTCATCAAAAAAATGATATACTTTTAATACGTTAATGTGGATAAAGTTAGTCAAGGGTCAAAATGACAAAGTCAACTCACATGAGCGAACGAACGCTTTTCTCCCAAAGCCACAGTCATGAAGGCGACGAAAACGAGAGCAAAGATAAAAGTCTTCATTTTTCTAGAAAAAACTTGCATGAAAAGTTTTGTCAAGTTAATCGCACAAAAAATCTATAGCCAGGAATGAGCTGAAGCGTACAAAACTTCTCATTAAAACTTTAAAAGACCATTGAAATAATACAGCTGAAATCATATTGATATAGGCGCGTTAATGAACGTTTATTCAAAACGTGTACTGTTGCAAAACGAACATTATTTTGATGTAAATATTCCTTTAAAAAGTTTGCTTTCGGAACACAAACATTTTTTTATCTTTATATATATTGTTCTCGAATTGAACTTTCCTCAAAAAGAATCTATAAAAGGACAGATAACATAGCACTACACTGTTCTGTCGCAGCTGTTGTTTAATAAGCTGTAATTGGCTTAGCATTTCGTGTGGAGTTTGGAATTCTTTTCGTACTCGTTTTATTTACACACGCATTTTCCGTACAATCACTTCAAAACATAGCAGACATTTCAATGATTAGTTTCGAACTCAGCCGACATATTGAATAAGGTAATTAAATCGATTATTTACTTTGAGGCTAACTGAGACATTCTTTAATGAAGGTTTTGTAGTGTGGGAAAAATGCATCATTTCGGATACAGCGAGCATGCATGGAATTAGTTAAATAAAAGCTAAACTTTGACCGTGCAAAAAGTTTACACTGAGATATTTACTTCAAAGACAATTCAACAAAAAATTCAATGTTCCTCAATTGTAATACTTTTTTTCATTGAATTTGTACAGATTTCAGTAAAAAGGAATCTTTCGATTACATGGTATTTACATAATTATAGTAGCTTTTATAAATTTCAGGTATCATATTTTGTCTTCTTCAATGGGATTGAAAAATCTGAATGACTATTTTTCTCCAACTCCAAACTTTCTAGTTTTTTATCAACCCTTGTGCAAGCCTCTGCAGATCCGTCTTCTAAAAGATGTGGCGAATTTCTCGATAGAAGAGAATGTGAATCAGGACAAGAATCCCTAAAACTCGCTGAGCCATCCTGGCTGAAAGAAACTTTGGATTTCAATGCAGATTGACTGCTATCTGAAGTAGTCTTTTTATCTCTTTCTTCCAGTTTGATGTTTTCACTAATGTCCAGTAGTCCATCAGAAAACGTTTGAATATTATTCTGTAGACTATCAGTTGAACTATCGTCAATATTTCTTGCAAGAACATTGGCTATTTCACAGCTAACAAGTTCCACATTTTCATATTCAACATGATCTAGTACAGAGTTTGAGTTAGGATCTTCATCTTTGAATGGAGATATTGGACTATATGGTGGAATAGTGATGTTTAGATGTTTTGCAAGTCTTTCCATGACTCTGTCTACATAAGCATGAATAACCAGACACGCCTTTTTATCCTGCAATACGAATAAACAGATCTTGATTAAAAAACATAACAATTCTTTTAACAAATTATCGCCAAAGAAATATTCAGACAACATTATTAAAGTTCTATATGGTTTCTTCATAAATGCAATTGGATGGAAACACACATACATGTTTAGTTTTCTGTAAATTAATAATGACTAGTTTTCCACCATTTTTCACAGTCCGAGCAGGAAGATTACCACTTGGATTAATTTGTAGAGATGTTCCAAGGCAAACCGATACGTCTGCTAGTCTGAAAAATAATAAAAATAAATATTGAACTCTATTATATGTATACAAAATACATCATCTTTACTATTGTATACATGGTAGTGAATTAAACGCGAAAAGCTAATTAACATATCGTATTTATTCGAATAAACACCGCGGCGTTTATAGAATTTTTGACGTTTCAGGTGCGGCGTTTATTGCAAATTTGGTAACAACAACTGCCAATTTATAATTTAACCAACAGATGAATAACAGGGCAATACTGTTTTCTTTTAAAGATCAGTACTTCCACTGCTTAGATATGACTGCTTCGAATTAACACCGCATCGATGAAAACAAAGTGCGGCGTTTAATAATATTTTTGCTTCTCCCTGCGGCGTTTATTCGGTAAGTAACATTTTACCTTGAATGTTGCTCAGAAGCAGCCAAGTCATCAATTGGGAGTGAATCCTCCCAATCCAAAATTGTATCACGTAATTTACCCCTATAAAAAAAGAGAGTTGTAAGAACAATTGACTTGAACATTTTACATTGCATAAAATTCCTTTACGGATCACTGTCCACTGACCTACACTTTCCTCTTTTTCCTCCTTTTAAACACATCTTTCCTGTTCTTTTTAAACCCAGAGTCGCCACTGGCTTGCCGAATAGGTATTGCTTCCCACAATTTTCACACTTTTCAACAAACATGTTGCCATGCAGCTCTGCAAGCTTTGATCTGACAATCAGGCATAGAAACACAGCCAAATTACTATGTGCAAGCTTGTAAATGCCACAACATTGGTACTCCGGTTTCCTCGGACCGGTACTCCGGTTTCCTCCTACAGGGGAAGTTGACAGGGTGGGCTAGGATAAACAGTTAGGAAAGTAAATATTGATTGTTGTAAAAATAGACAGTTTAAGGTAATACATATGCATATACATAATGTATACGTTAGAAAACCATTGTAAATAGTCGTGCAATTCAGCTTATACGCTGCAAAGTAACTATATATATAAACTATAAAACTATAAACATTGGTACAAGTAATGGTGCAGTATATGAAATTAATGTAATATAACATGATATGGTAAATTTGTGCGTAATGGCATGAAAAAAGACTACATCTCGGATGGGATTGTGTAGCACCTATATAAAGATAAACAGTTTGATATAGTACCTTGGGAAACCTGATTTCAAATGTAGGCCATCAACATTTTGACTCACAACAAACTTTATATACCCTTCCTTTTCAAGCTGTACAATAGCCATATGAGTTCTACTTGGCTTCGCACTTTTGAAAGTGACATCAAACTTGGGCTTTTCACCTTTTGATTCGAGAGTCCAGACTCCTTTTGGTCCTCGAAAATCAGGAATGCCACAAGATGTGCTAATGCCAGCTCCAGTGTGAAACACTAAGTGCCTTGAGTTTTTGATTAAGTTCGATAATTCTTTTATTTTTCTTTCTAGTTCGTCATCTGAGTCGAAAAGCTAAGAAAATTGTAATTAAACACCTGAGGCCGGTTGTATAAAACTGTTGTTAAAGTTAAATATAGTTAAGTATGATTATCAACCAACCAGAATCACCTATTCAAGACTTAACTACTTTTTAACTACAAAATCATAGTTAAAACGTAGTTAAAAGTTTTATTATACAACTGGCCTCAGAGATTATTTGTTACTTGAACAATATCGGAAGAATGCATGCCAGGTACGGCAATATTTAATGATATAATGTTATTTGAAGCATAAGTTCCGAAGCAAAGGATGCCGGAACAATGAAAGGGCAAGGGGAGCCAACTTTCCTCAAAGGGCACTTTTTCTTTGATTGTAGACATATGAATGCACGCCAGTAATGTTTTTCGGCAAAGTTACCAGTTATGTGTAGGTAACAACATATTGCTTTTAAGCATGTGACACGTACAATATTTTATTACTCGTTTTTGGTGTTTCCACGTTTACACGCTTGTTTCTCACTCATCTGTGCTTGAATGAGTGAACATACAATTCTACACGTATCATTATAGAATAACAAAAGGGCATCTTTGCACCCCTGCACCCCACTGCAAAAGGGCATGGGGAGCAGCTGCACCCCCGCACCCCCATTGTTCCAAAGTTCGTTTTCCTTCATTGTGCAAACTCTACGGTGTTCAAATAGTACAATAAATATATTGCATGCCATTAATAAAGTCACTAAAATGTTTAAAAATGTCTAAAGATGTTTAAAAATGTTTAGCAATGTTTAAAAATGTCTAAAAATGATTAAAGTGCAAGTTGACTTGTTCATACCATTAAGGCCAGTAAAGTTTCTGTGATCAAAGTAGGAATTTTTCACAGGGAAATTCTACGTTCTGAAATATTTGGAAGAAATATCAGAGTGAAGTAGTTCAGTGTTGAGTACTGTATTAGTTTCCTTACATATTTTTAGCAAATCCTTGAAAACTTAGTATTTACCCATCCGAAATTTCCACTTTGATCAAAGAAACTTTGACGGTGTAAACCGGGCTATAAATTTATACATTCGATTCAAGCAGCTCTATGAACATACTTAGACCATAGCAACATAAACTATCTACGCCAACTGAGTGTTTGAGAAGAAAATAAAACGAACGTAAGGTTTTTTGTTTACCTCAGGTGCTCCACATTTGCCTTTATGTGGATAATCCGACAAACCCGACGCATAATCAACTGCCATTTTGAATTTGAAAACGCTTTGTTTACAGACAACGCGACGAACGCGCGAGTGCGTGGGAAGGGCTGATAAAAACTTGGTATACTGGGGCCGGTTGTTCGAAAGTTGGATAGCGCTAGCCGCTGGATGGTGAATTTTTGTGACCTTCGTATAATTTTCCAGTGATCGTTATAACATGAAATTACGGTTGATATTTATGGATTTAAGTCTCTAATATTTAAACCGTTGAACAAAATGGAAGTTTCGGTATTTTTTGTCCAACTTTAGGGACATTGAAAAATTCGCTATCCAACTTTCGAACAACCGGCCCCTGCCTTTTTGAGGACAAATAACTCGATTTTAGCGTTTTTGAAAAGTTTCCTGCAAAATATTTTAAAATCTTCGGCGACGGTCGATTCAACGAATGAATGACGATTTGGTGTTCGTTTAACGTTATTACTCTCGGAAATACCGATTACGCACACGTGACACACAGCTGATGATTTAGACTTGACTTCAAAATGTCTTAGTAAATAAATACTAAATTTTGTCTTCAAGACTTTGCCCTACTGCGAAACCACAGTATAGATACATACAGTAGTGTAACTCAATACAAAGTTTGTGACCCACCTATTTTCAGGTGAGCTTTTGAAATCGGTAAATTGCGCATGTGCAGCAAGTGCCTAGAGGCATGCACCCCCCCGACTGAGCTTTCAAAA
>JAOBYK010044461.1:0-21361 GCA_025434845.1 Phenganax subtilis | reverse complement strand
CGACGTAACATGCAACGATCCAGCAGTTCTACCGGGGGTAGATCTGTAAGTAATACTGGATGCATGGACCGAGGTGGATTTTTTGCTTTTTTTCCAAACACGCTTGTACATATTGTTGTTACTTCTTATCGAGCCTTCTATGTCTGGGCAATACTTCATGTAAGCCCGCTATAATGCACCTTAGCTGAAAACGTGCTTCAGTGGTTTGGGTAACACATAGGTGCTTCTCCAATCTATGCTGCTTCCTGAAACTACTTCTATAGTCACTAAACCTTATCGAGCTTCCCTCTGACTGTCAAATACTTCATATAAGCCTAATATACAGGGCCACTCCTGTATGTAAATACGGTATATAAGGGCCTGATTACATGGAGTAACTTGCTTTGCCGGGACGAGCAGGCACTGTGTTTACATGTGACCGAGTAAACCGGCATATATACTTGCATCTAAATCCAATATAGGGTACAGTACTTCTACTTTGAAGGAAAATAATGACAGGATGCAGAACTGATGAGAACTCTCCTGGCCTAGCCATCGAAAAGTGTTTACATGGATCAACCGAGTAACTCGCCTTGCCGAGACCTCAGCAGAAAAAGCTAGGAGGATCTGGGCAAGGTGAGTAACTCGGTTGTTCCATGTAAACAGTCAGCAGGGTAAACTACTTACTATACAGAACAGCCGGGATCTCCTTTCAAACGAGTAACTCGCTTGGCTGGGAAACTTGTTTCCATGTAAACATGCCCTAAGAAAGGTACTGCTGTAGACCTTGGAGCTTTCCACAATTCCTTCTGTTGTCCCTTACCATTATCAAGCTTCTCACTAACTGCCCCCATACCTTACTTCAACACATTATATAAAGCATCATAGTTTAACCACTGCCTGAGTATGAGACAGGTGCCGTTCTACTCTTTATTGCACTCCAAAGTCATCACTATTGTCACTCATTCTTCTTGTGCTTTTCACGAATTGATCACTACTTCATGTCAAAATAATCTTAAAAACAGAAACAGTTCGTTTTAAAACTTGAAGCATCCTTACGCCGCCATCTTTAATTTCCAACATCCCGCCATACTTCATGTTATATCGAACATGACTTCAATTGATTATTAGACACGTATTTTAGTTCAATGGGAAAAACCGACCCGAGACCTGGAACGAATTGGGACTAGTGAAGATTTGTCAAGATCGTGGCATCATGATCATCGAAACATTTTGCAACGAATCACAAGACTGATCAATGTTGTTACGGAGACTCATCACAAAGTATATCTTTACATTGCTGCTATAAACTTTTGAATTACTCAAGAGTCACACTTTTCATGTGCCAAATCCGTTGTGGGCGCAGTTGTACGAAGCCCGTTTAGCTTAGGCGGTGGATAAGGTGAAAATATAAATCATCTTTATACAATCTTTGTACAAGCGAACTGAAGTGTTTGTAACCGATATACATTTATAACAATATTTATGTATTGGTTTAACACGTAAGGTTGGATTAGAAAGATTTAAAACATTTGAGAAAGTGCTTTAAAATTCTGGCTTATCCACCGTTTAAGCTATACGGGCTTTGCACAACCGGCCTTGGAAAGTCTTCGTTGTGAGTTAATTTGCGTGTGAACGCTGCATGATTTCCATGTATTTTTCGATACCGAGGAGCTTCATTGTCTGTGATAACAGGCGAGTGAAGCTTTTAGTCCATTAAAATTAACGTTCTTGAAATTATTTTGAAAGGAAAAGGTCGGGAGGGTGTTGTCAACATCGGGAAGTATATGAAAATCAGGTGTCAGATTTGGCACATGAAAAATTCCACCTCAGTTTGAACAGAGGAGGCGTTATCTCTTAACCGCCTGTAGTCTATGATTTACTTTCAGCCAGATTGATCCGATTGAAAATCTAAGTTTGGAAAACGGAGAATAGCAACGATTTATTATTAAACTATATATTACATCATTAGGGTGAGGATATGTATAATTATTGCATAATCACAACATTCTTATAACAACATTAACTAATATCGACTAGAATATAGCATAAAGTTGATTTCCATAATATTAAAAAGAGTGCAGGCAATCTATAGTGATTTAATTTATCTCGTAGTTTTCTCTGTCAGGACAAATTCTGCAGTCAATAGACGGTGATCGGAGAGAGTAAACTCAGATGGCCACTCCTACAGATCAAAATACTCATTAAGTCCCACCCTGACGAGTAAACTGTCTGAAACATTAAAAAAAAGAAAGAGAGCATAGCGGGGCATCGCCATGCATTCGATCGATGAAGATACAAGATTCTTCCCTTATTTAGTAAAGTCTTGTACTATTGGGCAGAGTACAGTATCTTTGGCCCCGTTTACACCATACCGTATTAATACTGGAGCGGGTCAAATTTGGCAACTACTTTTTGCTCTGTAAAGATTTTTAATGGTAATTACACAAAGAAATATCCAAAATCTTTCAGCCTAAATAGCACTTGCTGGTGATTATTGCTCCTTAACAGCAAACGAAGATGTCGTGACGAGTGAATCCGGTATAGTGTAAACGGGGCCTTTGTTCTGTTTAGAGACGGTTGTTCGAAAGATGAATAGCGCTAGCCGCTGCATGATTTTTTGTAGCCTTCATGAAATTTTCCATTCATTGCTGTAACATAAAATTACTATTGGTATCTCTAAATTAAAGCCTCTAATATTGATATGGTTGACCAATATGGAAATTTGGCCCCTGGTGTGCCGCTACGTCTTGGAAAACGGGCTTCAAGGTAATAAGTATTGCGGCTGTGTCTGCCCACCCGGGCGGAGCGTGCGTTTTTGAGCATGTGTTGTAGCTGCATGTCAATCGGTTGGACAGACAAAAGAAAACTCAAAGTACTTGATGCCAAACTGCACATGGTGTTTGGTAGAACTGAAATGTGACCAAAGTCAAAGTGAAAGGGTAGTAGGTGGTTCATGTAGTTCGTGTCCTTGGTAGTCCAAGAATTATAAATTGTACAGCTCAAATGAAGCCGAAAGAAAGAAACAAGATTGAGCATGTCTTTCAGCCACACAATAAGTTTTACAACGTACGAGCAGGAAGTGAATAAATAGTTACCTCATGACCATATTCTGTTGGGAAAATTTTTGAATTTGTAGGTGAAATATTGCACTTGGGCGAACTTCTAAAATACATTTCAATAACTCTGTCAGTTTTGTCAAGCATTGCTACGGGAGATGACAGGATGGATCCTAACTGCATCAGTTCCAAACTAGTTGTCCTAGTGATTCAAGATTGATTGTAATACATTGTGACTTACCTATAAAATATGAAGTCAACAGCAGTGCAATTATCTGAGTGATCTTTATGAGTGACTTTCGGTTCTTGACCATGGACAGTTTTGTAAGCAGATTCAAAATCTTCTTCAAAGATACATTCACATACTGGACTGTCTTCTGGGCCATTTATATCACCAGCTAGAATGACTGGAACGCTGCTATACCTGCCAAGATACATCATGTACATCCATTTTGGTCATTTAGTTAGTTTCTATTATAGTACACCCATTTTTGGAAGAGGAAGCTTGCCTAGCATTCGATAACTTTACTTGCTAGACTGAAACTTTTGACAAGAAATCTTCACCCAGTGCCAAACACCGTAATTATTCGAATAAATGCCTCCCTCGAATAAACGCCTCCATCGAATAAACACCGCAAGGAGAAGGCAAAACATTATTAAACGCCGTCCTCGAAAAAACGCCACACTTTTTTTCCACCGATGCGGCGTTAATTCGAAGCAGTCATACCTAATCAGTGCAGTACTTATCTTTAAAAAAAAAGACAGCATTGCCGTGTTGTTCAGCTGTTAGACTCCGACCACGAAGGAGATAGTGACATTGATATAGAATGAAACTTTGTCATTATATAAAGGCCCGTTTACACAGGCGCTCTTTTAATGTGATTTTTCTCGTGTTGAATGATGCGATAAAGTGGATAACTGGCGAATACACTGGGCCTAACAATTTTCCGAATGCACTAGCAAGTCAACCTACTCGATCACATACGCTAAGAGGAGAAAATCGCAGCAAAAATCGCCCGAGTAAACTGGCTTTAAGACAGTGGCAAGTTCAATTTCCATATAGAATTGTTTATATTTAAAAGACAAACGAATTTTTTTCATAGTTTCTTAGCTTGACTGTTAAGTCGGTTTAGTTAGGTTTTAATTAAATTATACATTAACGGTTGTTACTAAATTTGCAAATAAACGCCGCTCCTGAAACGTCAAAAATTTAATAAACACCACGGCGTTTATTCGAATAATTACGGTAATGCATCCAAGTATAGTCTACTTATTGTTTTAATTTGCCTAACAACAGATGATTTTATTTAAAAACAGAATTCCTTTGGATCACAAGAGTGATAGAAATTTGAAATTAGCTTTTGTTGCAACATGGCACACATCTTTGGGTGACCTACTTTGTTTGTCTAACGCCAATCAATCTTACTTGTCCTAGTGAAATGATGCAAACTGATTTTGAATATTAGCTTTTAGTGAAAGTGATCCTCGGGAAATGCAAGCAATTACCTTCGAGCATAGTTTTCAATTGCATCCATTAATTTCTTTGCTTCACTCTTAAGATAGAGTAAACCAAATCTCATACTAGATTGTTAAGATTTCATTAGCAAACTATTCAACTCGTGCATTTGAGACTCTCTTAGAGTAAAAAACTTGGCTATAAACCAGTGTAACACAATTGACTCAGTCACCGAGTAAAAGTGTCTGGTATACAGGGTGTCTCAAAAAAAACGAGATCCAACTTTGGCACGCTATCGTGCAGAAATTGCTAGGTAAACAAGTGTTGTTTTTAGATATTTGGAAAGATCAGGCTTTTAGCGGTTGAATGGTATGTTTTTCAAAACACACAGAGTAAAAATGAGTAAATACGAGCGCGATGAAAGAGCTTGGTCAAAATTGCATTCTTTCACCTCTGCGCATCATTTTCAACATGCTCGACAAAAGAAAATGCAAATAATCAACGACGTGTCAAAAATTGGCTTTATTAGCACTGATTTACATTTAACCATTAAAAACTTTCAAGATTATGCTCCCAAACGTTCGACATGGCCACCGTCTCTCTCGACGCACAATTGACTTCGACATGGCTTGCCTTTCACGTCATAGTGTCCCTAAAATATTTAACTACGAATGTTCTTTGCCTTATTAAGAGGAGAGCTATCCTTGCCTTTGTGCAAAATGTGCTGGAAATATGCATATTTAATTACAGGCTAACCTAAATCCCTAAAAGAGTTGATTTTCAATAGTTGAAGAATGTAATTTTGACCAAGCTTTTTTATCGCGCTTGTATTTGCACATTTTTGCTCCATATGTTATGAAAAACCTGTCATTCAACTGCTAAAAGCCTGATCTTTTTACATATTAAAAAATTACGTTTCTTTACCAAGTGATTTCTGCACAATAGCGTGCCAAAGTTGGATTACGTTTTTTTTGAAACACCCAGGATAGGCAAGGAGAGTAAAAAACATGCTTTACGTGACATTACTGTACATCCTAAGAAGTTAAACCAACCAGCACTTTTGACTGACTTTCTAATGCCAGACGATTTTACTAGGCAGAGAAAACCTCGTCAGATTAGTTAATAAGTTGGCTCAAAATTTATCGTAGTCCAACTCACCAGTCGCAAATACTGATCCCAATAACTATTTCCGTATGCTAAATGTGAAGTAACTACAATCACCTATATGATGAGAAATTGAAGCACAATTGTTTATGTACACAGCTAATAGTCATTTGATGAATCTCACATAACCTGAGAACACAACCTCATGTTTTGAAGGTAGTTCAATATGAACTAATAACCCAACACGATAAGCAGCATCATTGAACACAATGTGTTCTACATACTTGACCCTACAAATACAAACTAATATGGTATGAAGTAATCTCAACAGAGAGCTTAAGCTTCGCGTTCAACGGCAAACGTCAGGCGCCAGGCGAAAAAAATTGGCCGATATAAAGACGGTAAGGCAAAGATAATTAGTTGTGTTTGCACAGGATGTTAAAATAAAACTGTTTGACATAAAATAGAATATCCAAAAGGAAGAGAGGCGAAAACAGTCTGCCAAGAAAAACGTCTCTGCCGTTTGCCGTAGCTTTTGAACGCGAAGCTTAAACTCCCCAATCTAATGAATAAAACCATTGGCATTAACACAAGTGAAACATTGAAGGCACATTCATTGCAGTGCCTTGCTAATCATTGCGTCATGAAGAAAAATTAGAAAATTAACTCTGCAGATGCATTGGTCAAGCATTTCCCTTGATACAGAATATAGTCTTCTACAGGTAAAATGATTCCATTGTATAATGGGGTACGCTAGAGTGCAATATCACTTAAAACAGATTAACACTTACGTATAATTTTTATCTACTAATACGACTAAACCATCAGATTTGAAGCCAAGTCTTTTCAGTTGAACAATTTCATATCTAACAGAAAAGACGATACATGATATTTCAGAGGAAGCTTTTTCAGGGAAATATGCTCACTTAAGCCTGTTTTCCACTAGGCGGAAGTTTCCAAGTGGAAAATAAATCTAGCAACGTGATTGGTTCCCTTAAGCCTTTTTCGCGGCAAAATATATTGCTAGCCAATCAGTTTGTTGCATTAGAGACCTTTAGATTGACGTTTACGGCAAACCGCTGACTGCAAACGGTAAAGTTTAAGTCGCATTTTAAAGTCAACTATGTCAGTTGTTCGATGTTATGGGAACCTATATAACGAACTGAAGCGTGATTTGGCAACTTCGCTCTACAAAACTGTTGATATTACAATCAAATGTGATTTAAAGTTTGCCGTTAGCAGTTAGTGGTTCGCCGTAAACGTGAATCTAAAAGTGCCTATTTATTTTCCGCACGTAAATTTGCGCCTAGTGGAAAACGGGCTTTAAGGAAGTGAGTTACTTTGTAATATTCACCTGTGACCAAGTTTTTCTCTAAACAAGTTGAAAACAAAATCTTTGAACCAAAACTCTTGAAAACAGACGATGTTTGCATCAACTTCATCAGATTGCAATAACTTTATAATCGCTTCATAACGAGGGATGTACTTGTCAGGATATGAGCTTTCTTTTGTGTACCATAATGACCACTGACTGCATTTGCTGCAAAATTATGACAACATAGTTTGATTATTTACTGAAAAAGATACAATGCGAATCTGGCAAGTTTGCATAGGTAATAGCAACGTGTAGAATTACTGAAGTGACTGTGAAGGAATGTCTGTCAAATAACAAATGAAAGGTTTGCACCCATGAGAGTGTTCAAATTTAGAGTGTTTGAAATGCTATTTGTAGAAGTTTTTATGGATCTGGTTTGTTCTCGTTCAATACAGTCCCGGTCTGCCATTTTGAAGTCAGGTCAACTAAAGTCAGTCTGAACTAACTATATAGTTACATTTATTATAGCTACATGATTTGGGTTTTCGACATTGTGTTACGCGACTATTATATTTTTGAACCACAAAGTAAAACACAAAAATGTGTAACACTGTATTCATTTGTGCTGATGATAGACTAGTGATACCGCCGAAAACGGTATACCAGTATAGCGTCAAAATCAACACGGACATACCGGTATCGACTGTATACCGTGAATAACTAGAAATACCGGTTTACCACCCAACTCTATTCTAAGTCATTGGCTATGCTCTGGTGCTCACAAAACAAAGAGAGATACGCTACGTTACGCTACGGTACACTTGAAGTGGAAAACGGCCTTTAAAACCAGCTTTCCACTTCAACCGTATCGTAGCGTACCGTAGCGTATTTCTTTGTTTCAAAGTCATTAGCTATGCTCTGGTGCTCACCAAAAAAGAGATACGCTACGCTACGGGCGAAGTGGAAAACCGGCTTAAAGGCCATTTTCCATTACGGCCATTTGCCCGCGCGGGCGGAGCGCACAGTTTTGAACATGCTCTGTCGTTGTTTGTGGGTGCTTGGTCTCCCGTGCACGCCTGGAAAGTTAAAAGTAATTCAACTTTCTCCGCGTGCACACGAGATCAAGAGCGAGCAAGTAACAACAGAGAATGTTTAAAACTGTGCGCTCCGCCCGCACGGGCAAAGCGGCCGTAATGGAAAATGGCCTTAAGCCTCTTTACTACTTCCACCCGTACCGTAGCGCATCTCTTCGTTTGGTCAGCATCAGAGCATAACTAATGACTTTGAAACAAACAAATACGCTATACGGTACGTTACAATCCGGTTGAAGTGGAAAGCCGGCTTACAGCCATCTTTCCACTTCAACCGTATCGTAGCGTGCCGTATCGCATTTCTTTGTTTTACAATCATTAGTTAAGCTCTGACAAACAAAGAGATGCGCTACGTTTCGCTACGGGCGAAGTGGAAAAGCGGCTTAAGCCTGATATCCCTTTTAGCTGTATGGTAGCATGCGTAAATTTCATTATTCTAAAGGACTTAGCTATGCTCTGATGCTACCGTTGAACTGCAAAATGGCCTTTATACACTGGCAGTCAAAAAGAACTGCTCAAATTAGTGTTTTTCTAGCAAGCGCATGCTGTGACTATAGTAATCTATGGGGGAAATAAAGTTGTGACAACTGTCGCACAATCGTACCCTATACTTATGTTCTAGCTACATAAGCAGGATAGTGAGATTGTGAATTGTGTTCGAAGACTATCGTTATTCCTTCACTGAGAAGTTCTAGAAGCAATATGCCACATGCCACATGCCATACATCTAGGGTCGTCAAAGAGTGGTTTTCCGAGGAAGGAATTACAGTCATGGTATGGCCACGTCAATCACCTGACCTGAATCCCCTAGAAAATCTGTGCGATCACGTCAAGACTATCGTCAGAGGGAGAAATTAGCAAAATATACATGAACTGTGGGAAAGAGTGCAACCTGATTGGAGAAGCTTCTCCCAACACAAGCTAACGCACATGACTGACAGCATACCACGGAGGTGTGAAGCCGTCTTAAAAGCTAGAGGCGGTCCTACAAAGCACGAAACATTGGTGACAGCGTATATTTTGTAAATAAACTATAAATCAAATAGGCAATTTTTGTTAGGCTTATAACATGTGGTAATAGCAAAGTATGAGCAGTTCTTTTTGACTGCCAATGTAGTAGCTACCAATGAAATGCAGGAGTCTCCAGCCGGCAAGAATGTAAAATGTAAATCCACTTCAAATACCATATATTTTTCGATAAGATAATACAAAGAGAAAATGTATTTTGCGATCAATAAACAGCAAGCCAAAACGTAGCTACTTGCTGCCATAGGCAGCTTCCTATTCTTGATTTGCAATGTTTGTGTGTACGTGCGGATGGACAAATTTATGAAGTTTTTTGAAGTCACGGTTATTTTGGAAAATTACATGCTCTAGATCACGATTTGACTTTCCGAACACCCTGGTTGAGACTGGCGAGCACCACCATGAACGATTACAATTTGTAAACGCATTACGTGCGCTTTGTCACAGAATAAAGGCCATCTTCTATTACGGCCGTTTTGTCCGCGCAGGCGGAGCGCACAGTTTTGAACATGCTCTGTCGTTGTCTGTCGCCGTTTGGTCTCGCGTACACGCCAGGGAAGTTAAAAGTAATTCAACTTTCTTCCCGAGTACGTGAGGTCAAGAGCGAACAACCGAAAAGACAGCATGTTTACAAGTGTGCACTCCACCCGCACGGGCAAAACAGCCGCAAAGGAAAATGGCACTAACAATTTCTTTTGTAGCGTTGTACGTTTGTTGCCTGTTGCCAATTCTACTTCCAGTTTGCAGCAAATTTTTTCTGGCTTTTTATCGGGTCATCAAAATATTTTCCTTACGCGTCATGTCTGCATTGGAACACATAGCTAATTGTAGCTATACAAATGAAACATTATTCGACTCGTTTGCAATACAGCTTTCGTCGTATGTTGCTGATGCTATTGCAGTTGGTCATAATAACGGTCTTTATGTTAATATTTGTTCGTATATGTCATGTGAGCATATTTTGTGTGTCATCACTACATTCAAATTTAGCAAGCCATTGTGTCACTGCCACACAATTAAATCAGCAAGCCATTGTGCCATGGCTACCAAAAATGAGCAGAGTTTTTTGCTTAAAACAAGTACAGTAATAGTGTTATTCACTGAAATGTCAGGCCACATTGTGCACGTTCCAACTGTTGTTGAGAAGGCGAGTGATGCTAGAAGAAAATCATGGACCCACAATATATGATGTGGTTGATCCAGCTAAAACAGTATGTGCAGATTTTAGTTGGGGAAGTACAGAAACGCTTTGACAAAATGCTGGTAAAGAGTGGCTAGCAATGCCTTAAGACTGCAATAGTAATTATATCTCAAATGTAAATGCATGCTATTCAAATTGCATACCATGTGCTGGTTGGCTGGAAATAACCTTTATTTTTCATCAGAAATTCTGTTAAGAAAAGCTATTTGCTTTTGACCATTGACTGACGTGCCTGAAATGGTTTCAATTTTTTATGGCATTTATTGCACGAAATATGGTGACTGTTTGCTGGTGACTTATTCCTCGCAAATACCGCTCCACTTTATTCTATGAGAATGCTCTTGATAAAAGTATCTCTTAATCTAATTTGCAGATATATGGCAGCACTTCACTTCTGATAGTAGCTTCTAGTTTTGGTATACTACAGCCAATTCAGGTTGAGCATTTAACGAAAGTCGTTGTGGCGGTTATTGTAGGTGTCGCAACATTACATTTCTAGGGGTGGAATACTGCGTTGTCGTTTGCAGAGTTTACTCTGAAAACGTGTAATTTTCTAGGTAGCACTAATACATTTCTAGGGAGGTACAACAACCACCACGACATCTTTCATTAAAAGCTAAACCTGATTCTACTTTGGTTCGCTTTCGCCTATTGGTTACGTTTGATTTGGCATATTGGTTATCTCTGGGTAGTAAAACCAATAACTGGTTTCTCATAGACCATCATTTACATCAGAACAAGAATACAATAGGTAAAACTACAGACTTTGGACTTGGTCAAACAAGAATAAGGGTTGACGGAAGTTGGTAGTCACACAACTTTGGTTATTTGTGTTTAAGCTTTACCATTGAAGGCTATATGAAGAAGTTTACTAAAGTTATAGCATGGACGGCGCTAGGGAATTTTCATCCTCGTTTGACCAAAGCTTTACTAGTAATCACACTTGAGCTACTTTACTTACTTCATGACTTTATAGCAAGGTGCAAGAATATTGAACGTAGCACATTTCAAACGTGTCTTTTCTATCATAGCCATAGTGCTGAAGCCCTGACGTATCAGACGCTTCGTGAAATGTCTTAGCATTCAAGACCAAAACGTTTAAGAAAGATTCAAGAACAAAATTTGCCAAAATATTTCTGCCATTTTGAAAAGAGGAGAGCGCCTGAGCGGAAGGTTGCCGGAAGAGTTTAGCCAGCGAACAGGTGAGTTGACGTCAGAGGATTAGGATCAAGAACAGCAGATTATACGGATCACGAGCGGCAAGCTACGAAATAAGACACTGTGGTTTAACACCGCGGATTACGAAGATCAAGGTTAAAAATGAGGAACAGAAGCCACCCACACTGGATCCACCAGATTGTGAGTAAAGGTTGATGATTCGGATCATAGTAGATTATGAAGATCAAAGCTTTGGATTACACTAATCCATAATGAGAGGAATCCGAACACGTGAGTGCGAAACGCGGGAAGGTCGCGCGGGAACAAGCAGCCGGAATTGTTGGTTTTGCAAGTGGTTTTGTCTCACCAGGAGGAGGTATGTTTGGTCTGAAATTTCTTTCATTTTTAACATTTCCTTGTTATTTTCCTCGTTAGGCATACATTTTATGTGTCGTGGATGTTATGCTGTTGTCTAGCCGTTTTATGTTAGCAGAGTTGCTTCTCTGAGGCGCTGTAAACACAGTTTCACTTTAATTTTTTGGAGAGAAACCTGCTGTGGTTTGGTCTCTAGCCTTGCGTTTTATTGTCTTATTCTATTGTATATGATAGTATTGGCTAGCTCTTTCTGTTTAATGAGCTTTATGTTTAACGTTTATGAGATGGTGTAAGAAAAATTTATGCATGTTTATATATCAAGTTACTTCCCGTATTAAACATATGCGACAGCATATATGAATTTTAAAAAGTAGCTGTCTGGAAGTTTTGCAAGCTGGTCTTTTAGTCGTACGAATGGGGTTAGCAGTCACTGCTTTATCCTTCATGCATTGCAATGCCCTCCACCTCTAACCAGGGAACAGCAAAGCATTTAAAATGAAAGTGCTCAGTCCACATTAAAAAATTTATAAAATGTTTTGTGGTGGTTTAAATATTTACTAAACTGTTTCTGTTGGCTACCCATTAAGTTTCTGGGGTTTCACCACTGACATATATACATCTGGACTGCTTGCTCCTATGCTTTTTGACTTGACGCTTGCGTGGTCAATTAAAAGTCACGAAGGCTGACGTATATGAGAGTATTGCGACATCGCTGGCTCTTCGATATAGTCATCAATATTGGTCAGCAGTCGACTTCATAAGCTAACACTCTCATACTTTCGGCCATTTTGGACCACGCTTTTTGACGCCAAGCCAGCAGTCCAGATGTATATATGTCAGTGGGTTTCACCTGAAGAAATTGTTGGATTGTTTATGTAAGAATTAATAGTAGCCTCTTTAGAAGGAAAATAATTTGGCGAAGTTTTAACCCTGTTGCTCGTTTTCCACTCGGCTACTATTTCTGAGCAGAAAATATATCCAACGATGTGATTAGCTTACAAAACAATTTGCCGCAAAAATGTTGAAAGTGAGCCAATGATGTTGCTAAATATATTTTTCACTTGAACTAATTTGTGTAGTGAACAACTGGCCTAACTCCAAATGATGTTTGACAAGGGAACTCCTGCCTGTTAAAGTGTTAATGGTTTGAATTTCAAGGATCTCCATTACCACAAGAAAGAACATTGTGCACTACAGTAGGAGTAAGCTTTTCAACAATTCCTGGCTTTACTGCATGTAAAATATTAGTTTGAGTAATCCCAACCAAATCTCTTGAGGGTCATGATAATATTTCTGACATAACTGTTTTGCCATAAACTGAAACATTGTCCAAATGAATGGTACATCTTAGGAATACTATGTGTTATTCAAATAAACACAAAATTGAAACTAAAATTTCAATTTCAAAGTCATATTCATGTTTATTGTGTATGATGGTACAGATAGACAATAAAATAAGTGTCTGAATGTCTCATGTGACACCACTAACCTTTTTGCATGTTATAGCACAATTCTAGCACTTGCACAAATACCTAGCTTGAATTTTACAAATTGGAATACAGCATATTCAGTCTTGTATTTTTATTTTAGAGGGCCATCCTGAAATCTTTTTTATCATTTCTTAAAGACATCTTTTGACATGTTGTAAAGAAGGACAGTTTTACTGAGAATGGTATGTTAGTTTGTTTCTTGGTGTGATGAGTCTCTCTGAACAAACTTAACTTCAAATACTGCAGAAGTAGGACTGCATCGCTACTTGATGAATCAAAAAGTTAATTAAATTGGCATATGGTCAATAAGGAGTGTTAAGAGTTAATCTCTTCCAGATGTGTATAACATTGTTTAGCAATAGACTGCATAAATTATAGTGGAGTGCATTGGCATTTGGTCAGTGGTTAAAAGGTCCTGGATATTGCAAAACAATCTGAGCCGCATTTACTAATATACATGGATAGGGTAACGAATCAAACTTAGTCTTGTTACGATGGATTTGAAAACGGAATATTTTCTTTTAGATGGTTTGTAATCATCAGATTTTGTATTTTAGAAGAATTTCAAAAAATCAAGTCGGCTGTTGTAGATTAGTTTGAAAAATCAACTTTTTTGTTTTACATGGAGAAGAGATATCAAATTTACTCTTGTGAATGGATTGAAAACATCAAAATTATTGTTTTTAATGGATTTCAAAAGATTGAAGTTGTTTTTATAGATGCAGTGAATTAAAAAAGTCGAATGTCCTGTTATCAGTGAACTTTTAGAAAATCAAGTTTACTGTTTTGTCCTAGAAGATTTGAACACTCAAATTTTCTGTTTTAGATGGATGCTGATGATTATTTTTATTTTGATGATGATATTTATGATCATTACATCAGTAGTGAAGATGACGACTGGTTTGATGATGATTACGATATTGATGATCATGCAATGTATGATTTACAAGATAGTGATAATATGGAATATGAAGTATATCAACCTTCTAAACAATCTGGTCAAGAAGCTATATACAAAGAACTTGACATTCCAAATCCTATGGAAGTATCAAAGAATCCGTTATCACTTCTTGATACATGTGCATTCAAGATTGCATTGAGTTTTCCATTTGCATTCATTGAAGACCAGTCTCCACCAATTCCAGAGGATGTTCAACTCAAAATCATCAGTTATTCATTCCCACAGAATATGGAGAAAATTAGACAATATTGTTCATTAAATAATGGGTCTGCCAGTGAGTTTGATAAGGCAGTTGGGGTTGTTAAGTCCGTGAAAGATTTGACGCAAATTGGTAGGTATTTATTTAATTCTTGTTGAAAACTGTGCCAATTCGCTTCCCATACAGCTCTTACAAGTAAATTGTCTACTTTCAGACAAAGATCTATATAAGCAGGGTGTATTTAAATTCTCTGCAACTCAATGAGTTAATGATAGCACTGTTGGGTTACAGTAGATTAAGGAGACTGGGTACGACAATATGCTACTGTTCCTCTCTATCCTTTCTGTATTGAAGTTAGTTCTTTACAAAATGATTAAGCTCTCTGAAATTGCAATTTAAATTAGAGGTGAGCCGATGACAAAAAATTGCCGATACCGATACCGATTGTTGAAGAACCGATATGTAGCCACTATTGGCTGATACATTGGCAAAACCGAGGCAAAACTGATGTCAGTTTTCCTGCTGGTCATTTTTACGTTTGTTGTGGTGCAACTTTTTTTCTGTTTTCCACCTCGTGAGAGCAAGCAACGGGCACTGTTATTTTACACACCAGGCATTCAGCTTTCGATGCATCAAACTCATCAATTTTAAAATACTCCCAAACAACGCTTTGAGTTGTTTTTGCATGGGAAGCCATGCCGAAAAAGCATGTGGTTCGACCAAACAAGACGAAATCTGCTGACCAATTTATTTGCCGATATTTTACCGCTAGTGAATGATTATCGGCCCACGACCGATAGTGACAAATGACGCCGTTAATCGGCCTTGCCGATGTTTTGCCGATATATCGGCTCACCGCTAATTTATTTGTGTTTGTTGCTAGTGTATGACAAGCATCACATACCTTAGTCTCAGATTTGAAAGATACAAGCATTGCGATACAAAATTGATCATAATTTTTTATTCTTGATCACCAAGGCTTTCACGTGAGTGCGAAAGTGGAATGTCGAGGATATCGTCCAACTGTTTGGTATGGCAGTCCACCTGGAAAAAAAGCGCCTTATTTATACGTAAACGTGAAGTTTGATCGAGGGAAAATAACTGAGACGAATTGTCCTTGTGACAGCACTAACAGTTGGTGTTTCCATGTGATTGCTGTATGCTTGGCTAGAATCTATCTGTTTGATAAGTGCACTGTGAACCCGCCATTATCAGACTCTTTAAATAACTTAACAAGTTTTGCACAGTTGAGAACATTCACGCAATATCTTATTGCCGAATTCAAAGATCGTAGTATACTTGAGTCTGCGCAGAACGTGCTCGATAGAATGTTAAAACCTCACCAAGCTGACGCTGACGCGATTAAAGAAATATGGGGTGCCCCTGATCCAACTGCAGGGCCTGGTGAGTACCTTTTTTCAGTAGATGAAAATATATTGACTATACATGTACTTACTTCTGTGCGAAATTGGTAGGTAACTCGAGTAGGTATGTTTTATCAGATATAGAACACGAGGCGTCTTGAGTTGAGTAATGAAGTTATTTTTGAAAACATAACGCTGTCTAGAGCGAGAAAATCGAATTTGAGGACAAGTTGATCTTTTATCAGATACAAAACCAACGACACTGTATTATATTGTAACTACAGTGAAACACGCAAGTTGATTGGTGAACACCAGCGCGGGATGAGACTATCCTGCACGAATTTGAGAGTTGCACATTCCATCAATAATTTTTGTATAAAGTTAACCGTTTTTTCAATGTAATTATTATATAAAACAGTTACCAATGGTTTTCCGGGCAGGACAGCGTCATCCATGCACTTGGCATGTTGCTCGACTTTCGAAAATCGTAAGAAAAAAACAGTCGCCTGCAGCTCGTGTATTTTTACACCTTCCGTTTAAGCCAGTTTTTCACTAGGCAGAAATTTCCGCACCAAAATCCACCAAACTGATTGGCTAGCAATATATTTCGCGGTGAAACGAGCCAATCACGTTGCTACATTTATTTTCCGCACGGCAAATTCCGCCTAGTGGAAAACAGGCAGGTCTCGCGACATCCCGGGTGCGTGGATGACGCTATCTTGCACGGAAAACCATTTGGTATTCATTTCTTGATTTTTTGTGCTAGTGCTGTGCAAACTCCGGGTTTTTCACCTCCGGCTCCGGGAAAAGTAACTCCTGCACCGGCAAAAAATTTTGTTGCTCCGGCAAAATCTTGAAAATTCGAACTTTCATGGAAATTTTTCACTTAAAGTGGAAGCACCGTCATACGTGGAATGAAGTACTTTCACGCACATTTTGCTCTTTGTTGATACTAATCGTGTTTGATCGGACATTTATCAAATTTGGTGGGACGTTTACCGAAGTCCGAAGGTAGACTGCAGCAGAAATAAATGCTGCCGGAGTTTTGCCGGAGCTGAACAAACTCCGGCTCCGGCAAAATATGCCAAAACTCCGGCTCCGGCGCACAGCACTATTTTGTGCTTTTTTCTCATGACTTGTTCATGAATTTTTAATGGTTATCATTTCAGGTTTAGACGAGGGCTCCGAGTGGTTGGTGTGTGGGGAAGGTTTGAAAGCGAGGTGTATGACGTTGATTCACAACTCTGATATCACCGAGGGATCTTGGGGTACAAATATTGCTGACGTGAGCAACACTGGATCAGTCGTGGAAAAATGGAGGTTCTGGCAGATTGAGAAACCTGTTGCAGAAGGTTTGAAAGGATAGCTACCATTTAACCCATTAAGGCATTAAGTAAAGTCGTCTGGCTTCATGACAAATTGGAGTATATTGCGTTTCAATGGCTGAAACTGCTTGCGTGTTAGTGTCTTTATCAGTCAGTTAGTAAATCAGTAAACTGTTTGTACGTAAGTCATTCCCGGGGGGGGGGATTTCTTTCGGAAAAAGTGTACGGGATTTTTCGAACGATCAAAATTGCGGCTTATTTTTTTTACCTCTCTGGATATTTTGCGAATTCTGTGATTTTGTGGAATGAAATTACACCGACTCTTTGCCACTTTGTTTCCGAAGTTTTGAGGGATTTTGGAAGATCTTTGAGAATTTTTTGAATTTCTGTGAACTTTTTTTTATCGAAGTTGAATTTTTTGGATTGGATGGACTTTTTTGATTTTTAGAGAATTTCTCGGAATTTTGCGGACTTTTTTCAGACTTTTTGGCAAAGCGTACTGGAGTTTTTGATTGTAATGCCCCTAGAGTCGTGCGCTCAGTCAGTCAGGGCCTGTTCATATGTTCATATGGGCCAAGGTTACGTATACTAGTTAGCGAGAAACTTTTCGACCAGCCGAATAGTTTTTTTTTTGTTCATACGGCGAAACGTTGTCCTGCTTAATGGGGCAAATCTTCGGCTGTGACGTCTACGGCCGCCATTTTGTTAAATTACATGTTACAAAGTTGCTGAATAAACAGAAAATTATCCCGGGAAAATTGCGTTCATATGAGGAGAATTTTATCCCGCTAACCGAGAAATCGCCTTGCAACAAGCGAGATCTGGGTAAGCGGGATAACTGTTTGTCTCATATGAATGCAATCTAATTTTTCGTACTATTTGTTATTAAGGCAAGATCTCGCTTGCAAATTTGCCAAAAAGTTTCCTCACTAACCGGGGTAACTCTGGCTCATATGAACAAGGCCCTCAGTGTCCATTGGTTTTGATATTTATATAAAGTAGCTATGTATATAAATTGAACTACTACCGTTTTTTCTCTGCAGGTTATTTTATTGATCTTAGTGATATCCCTGGCGGTATTTTATTCTCTTACAATCAATGCGTCCCATCACGTCGAAGTGGCGAAGAAATCTTAAAATTTCTTAAAACTTGTGAAGAACTTCTCAAAGATGATTTTCTTTACTCTCTGAAAGCACTCCAGACTTTTACAGTGCAGTTGTTGGATGTTATTGAAAGTCGTAATAAGAGGATGTATCGAGCTGAGAGGATCGAGTATGAAAGTAACTTACATTTAGGTTGCATTCCTACATCAAGACTTCAGACGTAAGTATAGGATATTTCTATTAAATACAGATTAGAGACACAGCTTACACACTTAGGCCCCGTCTACACGTATCCGGATAAATTTGAAAACGCATAAATATTTATCCGTTTTCAAAAAAATCTGCGTCCACACGTTGTCGTTTCTGAATCGTTTTTGGCGTCCACACATAAACGCGAAAACGATTTGAGAACGCTGAAATTGCCCATTGAGCATGCTCATTAGAGCAAAACATGTGCCCGAAATATCGAGTATTGGCGCTTCGCTGCTTCGCCGTAAAAACGATCAAACTGGGTTGAAGTCGGCAATGAAAGAGGCCTAAATATGCTTTTGCGCTTCTCCAAATAATCTGCTTTATAGTTTAGAATAGCAATGTGAAGCTGAAAATAAGCTACAATGCTCGAAATGGGACCCATTAGTCTCGAAACTATAACCAGTTCGTTCGCCATGATTTCACTACAGTTGGCCGAGGGCACCACAGATGCACTCTCCGTGTAATATATAGCTCAGTGGAGAGCACGCGTTGGTCTGGGTTTGAATTGCACGTCATCGTTTTCAAATCGTTTTCAAAGTTATCCGGATAACGCGTCCACACGTATCAATTTAGCCGGCGTTTTCAAATTTATCCACTCTAGAGAGCGTTTTCAAATTTATACGTTTTCGGTAGGCGAAAACGCCGTTTACGTGTGGACGGAACCCGTAACCGTATAAATATTTATGCGTTTTCAAATTTATCCTGATACGTGTGGACGGGGTTTTACTCTCACCACAGGTGCTGGTTATTTCGAGATCAACTGGCAAGATTATGGCGACTTCTAGTCCTCAATCCATCGATTTCCGTCACCAAACGAGATGAAATATTCACTACTTTGGAAGTACTAGAAGCTAAAGTTGGGATACGTAAGTATATACGTACGTAACTTCTACTTACGCCTCGCAGGAGTGGTGGTCAACGGACAATTTCCATTATAGACTAAATTTCGATCCATGCAAAAAGAAGTAAATTCATCTAAGCAGCTGGAAAGAACATATTGAATGTAGCAATGTGGTAACAATTTTCGCACGTAATAGAAAAATGTACAAAATTCGCAAATTTCGCATGCAGGGCTATTTTTCCTACATTTTCCAACATTTCGCCACCAAACTTTGCAATTTTCCGACTTCTAGTATGTTTTTTCCAGCTGCGTAGATGAATTTTTCTTTTTGCCTAGATCGGAATTCGATCTATAATGGGAATCGTCCGTTCAGAAGTTTATATTCTTTTATAAGTAAGCCATTCCAATTTATATTTACTTGCATTTTTTACATACAAGATTCAAGAAGACAATAAAAGAAATTTACATTATTTCCCATGAGAACTGCAAGTTTACCACCATCTTTTGTTGTCTAAAAACGTTCATTGAAGTCCAGCTGTAGCCATACAAAAAACGTCTAATTGCAAAGGTCCAAACGGACCAATTGCATAATGAACAAAATTTCGCAAAATCTTGAACTAGGAAAATCTATTACCACAGTAAGAAAAGGCATCCGAAAGTCAGTAAAACGGCAAAGTTTGATGGTAAAATGTGAAAAATATAGTTCTGTGAAGTTGGAAAATTTGTCATATTTTTGTTTTACGCGCGGAAATATGTGACTACCGATTGCCGCAAGTAATGCAAAAATATACAAAATTTCCCAACTTTGCAGGGCTATATTGTTCGTCTTTTAAAACATTTCACAACAAAACTTTTCAGTTTTACCAACTTTGGAATGTTTTTCATGCTGTGGTAATGAATTTTCTTCGTTCAAGATTTCTCGAAATTTTGTCCATTATGCAATAGGTCCATTAAAATTATGTCATTTCAGAACCGAGGGAGAAGAAAAAAGACCGTCTTGAATGGGACTCTCAGAAACACCTTCAATATTTGAAAACTTTCACATGGCAATCATTGGAGCTCACAGATGACCCCTTCAAGAATGAGTCAAAGATATCTGTTGCTAAATCTTTGTATATTGAATCGTATAAACCTCGCGCGTCAGGCACAAATAGTTACTTCCCATATCCTGTTAGCTTGACTTGTGGCTCTTTCTCAAGTTCTGTCACTGTCTATTGTTATATGATAGAAGCATTGATTGTCTACGGCAAGAAAGAACAAGCTGTTCATCTTGCAATGAATGTCGCTCTGGCGGTTGTCAGGTATTGGATACATCAATAGAATCATAAATCATCAGTCTCGCTTTCTTTTATAATAACTGTGTGATAGAGATATGTTCTGACGGCTACATTGTGATTATCTCTTTTAGCCATTATTACTTACGAGTTCATTTCTCTAGAACATGATGTTAGTAAAATCCTTTGATTGTCATGGTGTAGTTATCACTCTAGAGACTCACAAAACGTTCATCCACCCGAGTACGAAAAAATAACAAAACATTTTGCCAAACATTGTTTCAACAACATGATATGTGCTTGTCATGGTGTGGTTATCATATGGAGGGACTTCCAGGAATATAGGATTGTTATGCATCTAGCAATATTAGCTGAAATTACAATGTGAGTTTATACTGATATATATTTGCTAGATACTACAGTTCATGGTTGAACGAGGGAGTGCATCTTGAAGTAGAAAGCACATTACGCGTCAATCTGGAGAATGGGACTTGTGATGAAATGTTAAACATAAAGAATAAGACTACTGGCAAGAAGTGTCAAGGAAAACGACAGAGTAGAAAACGAATCAGACTAGGTAATGTTGTAGGACATAACATAAAGTATAGGGAAGATGAAGAAGCGGCTACGTTATATACCGAAAGTGCATTAAGGTGGCTCCCTAGAGTTTTAACTCCGGGGGTATTTTGATCGTATAAACGAGTAAATTCCAATGCCGAAATAATATTTTGGTCGCGAAACAAACGTTGAATATCTTGCGTTTCCTTCGGTGAATTTTTTTTATATTT
>JAOBYK010044460.1:22381-44999 GCA_025434845.1 Phenganax subtilis | reverse complement strand
GTTCTTTGTCGATTTTAAACCATCTTTTGCCTGTCCCGTGATCCACTTTTCGCACAAAACGTGTGCGAGTATACGAACGCCCTGTCAATGTTATTTTGTAAATCTCCTAACTCTTTTTCAGTGGTGGCTATCTGTGTGTTTGTGCCCCAGGGTACAATGGAACGAATTGTGAAAACAATATTGACGAATGTTTGTTGTATCAGGCATGTAATGATACTGGGACGGAGTCCTGCGAGGATGGTGTTAACAATTATACTTGCAATTGTAACAAGGGGTATACAGGTGTGAGATAATGATTTTAATTAAAATATGCTGGGTTTCCTTGCGGTCTTGAGGGTATACACCTCTGAATATGACCATCAGTTAATACCCTGTGAGGCTTACTACTGCATGGAGTTTGAAGTACCCTGTATGTTATTAAGGTCGGAATTGTTCGGAAGATGTCGACGAGTGTTCGGAATCACCATGCCAAAACAATGCAACTTGTCAGAACTTGATTGGGCAGTACAATTGCATATGTGATTCAAATTATACTGGAGTGAATTGTGAAAGCCTTGTTGACCCCTGTACTGCAATGAATCCATGTCGGAATGGAGCCACCTGTCTAGTCACATCTGAGTTCAACTACACTTGCCTCTGCGCCGAGGGATTTGCAGGACAACGGTGTACAGATAGGACTACTTTGGGATTCGATGGAAGCTCTTCAATGACCCTAAGTATTCCTCAAACCACAGCTAATATATCACTCAGTTTTCAAACCATATCTCCGAACGGAGTCCTGATCACAGAGTCCGGCAAATGGTCTCTTTCTTTTGTGGCGGGGAAACTTGGACTTGTGTGTGAGGGTACCAGAGAGTGTGAACTCGGAGAATCTGGAATGTTTACGGATCTTAGTTGGCATAAAGTCGAGATTTTAGTCAATGGTTCGTATGTTACTGCCAAGGCATTTGAAGGTATGTTCATTTCGTCAGGATGCATCGTCTTGTGTTATTTGCTTTATTTATTGAAATGATATTTTAGGTGAAAGAATTTTGCCATGCTCTTCAAGCTGCAATCCTTCGCGAGCCCGCAGAGCGCTTGCAGCGGAGACCCAGCTGATCGTTGGTGCAGACTCGGGGGACTCGAGCGAATCAAATTTCGTTGGCAGTGTGAGAGACTTTAGTGTGAATAACGTGAAGTATTACCCAGGTACTAAGACGGCATTTATTAGAGGTTTTTTCAATCTTAAACTTTGAGTCTTTCGGGCGAAATGTTTGAAATCCAATAAAATATTTTTCAGGCATTCCCGGCGTGGTTGCGGAAGGAGTAGCGCCAGGCTTCCAGCGCCAGAATGTGTGCTCTCCAGACCCCTGTGGTGTAAACGGCGTGTGTCAAGATTTGTGGACTCGATACTTGTGTGAATGTAACAGACACTGGACTTCAACGAACTGTACTGAGAGTAAGTTGAATATAATGGAGTTTTCGGTAGATTTGAAGGCTACAGCATAAGTCGTCAACTTGCATTTATTATGGGCAAATTATGCGAATTCCTTGCGTTATTTTGCGCATAATATGTCTTGTATTGGGATGAAAAACACCTAAAGAAGTTAGTCAAAAAATTTTCTCACATTGTTTCTGTATTCCTAGGCGTTCTTTGGGGAACATTTGGCACCGTGAATCAACTGGTGAACGGCTATCGTGCTGCGGCTAACAGAAGCTATGCGTCCTATTCAATTTCTACTATTTTCAATTCCCTTGCTTTTACTATCAGAACTCGCTCAAATTCAAGCCTAGTAATACAACTGAATTACAAGGATTCTTTGGCTCTATCAGTTGAAACAGACGGTAATGGTTTTCTACGGCTAAGAGATAGAAATGGCTTCATCGAGTCGAATGGAAACTTAAAAATCAGTAGTGGGGTTTTGCATTATATCTATATCAATCGCACTACAGTACAAGTTGATAATGAGACATATGGCGTCATTTTGACGTCATTTCCGGTTAGAGAAGTTTTTATTGGTGGTACACCAGAGGTATCCGCGAATGCGCAGTTTCGTGGATGTCTTCGTGATGTGAGACTTGATGGTCAGCAGTTGCTGTTCTTTAATCAAACTTCATTGAACTCAAGTCAATTGAATATTGCGCAGGGATGTTTTGGAGAAGATGTTTGTGGAGAAATATCAGGTATGGATAATGATTTCGCTGACCAGAATTGGACAATAGCAAGTGGTAGTCAACTTATAACCATTTGAAAATACGTTTGAATTGCTTGCTAGTGAAAGAACGTTATTTTCCCGAGTTACATCGCTGAGTAGAATAACTTGACATACTTTGTCTGTGTAGGTTCTAATCCTTGTTTAAATGGGGGTAACTGTTCTGACCTTTGGAATGAGCACCAGTGCGCATGTCGATCACCTTATGGAGGGATTAACTGTGTTCTCTATGGATGCGAGTGGATGAACCCGTGTCCCAATAATAGTACATGTGTGAATCTCAAAGACACAAATGAATATGAATGTATGTATATGATCTGTGAACACCTGGCTGGCGTTGTTGTGCAAAGACTAACCTCTGTTTTACTTGAAATGAGTTATTTATGAATAGTCTCATTCGTTTGTAGGTATAAGTGAAGCTACATTCAATGGTTCCCAGTCTTTTGCGTATTTTACGAATTCAACATCATTGTCAGAGATTAACACGTTGATTGCGCAATTTCGCACGAGACAGAATAATTCGATGATATTGTCCAGCGTGCACAATGGGTCGTACTTTGTGCTCTCTATTGAAAATGGTCGTGTAAAGGTGGCGTACAATTTGGCTGAAAATATGAGTGGAGTCGTGAACTCAGGTATAACTTTTTTTGTGCCTCGTTTTCATATAATCGACGATTTTCTCCGATACACCATCGATAACCAATGAGGAAGAAACTTATTTTAAATGGACAATAGCTTTTAAGGCCCATATACACAGGCGATTTTTGATGCGATTTTTCTCGGGTTGAGCGATGTGATAGAGTGGATAATTGGCGAATATACTTGGTCCAACAATTTTGCTAATGCACTCGCAAGTCAACCGACTCAATCACATACACTGAGAGGAGAAAGATCGCAGCAAAAATCGACCGTGTAATCGGGCCTTTAGCCATCAATGGTCATTGACAAAGATGTTAGTAAGACTTCTCCGATGATCTGCGATACATGAAGGCCAGATAAAGAAGTAATATATCCAATTTGAATATGGAAAATTCACTTCATTTTATTATTTCAGATATCTACCTTGCCGATGGTAACTGGTACGAGTTAAAAATAAACTCTACGTCATCTCAAACTGGCTTCGTGATTTCTGCGATGGAAATCCAACAAGAACAGTTTGTAAGTAAAAGATCGTTCGTAAGAGAGAGTTCATTACTCAATCAATCCTTCACCAGTCTAGTGGCCAGTGGTGGTGTCCATGTTGGACAATCGTCTATAAATAGCAGTGACCTAATCGGTTGTCTGAGAGAGGTTAGATTGGGAAAACATTTATTAACGTTTACCAAAAATGCTACAGTGGATCCAGTTTCCGGTTTTAGTGCCGTGAAATCTGCTTTCATGAGTGCTCAAGTTTCTAATGTCCGAATTGGTTGCCATAGCAACACTGCTTGTACGTCTACGACATGTGTTTTTGGTACATGCGCAGATAATTGGAATGCCATCAGTTGTACGTGTCTGCCTGGTCACCATGGCGATCGTTGTGATGTCACTCCATGTACGTCATCTCCTTGCGTGACTGGCACATGCGCAGTGATTAAAGCCAGCTTCGAATGCACGTGTGCAGATAATTACGTTGGTGTTTATTGTAACGAAACATGCACTGAAAACGTTTGTGAAAATGGCGGTGAATGTAGCATTGCGGACGGGAAAGTGACGTGTACAATCCCGCTTGATGACGAAAGTGATGATAACTTACCATTGATAATTGGGTTAGCTGTGGGGGGCGGTGTTATCTTGTTATTGGTAATTGCTGTGATATTTGTTTGCACACGTCAGACAAGTTCTACTTTCGGGACATACAGTCCAAGCGGAGAGGAAAAATCTGAGGCCCGGCTCGAGATGGATACTGTACTCAATGTACCTCCCCCGGAAAAACTGATCTAGGATACTGAAACACCTGTTCAGTAGGGGGGGATGTGTTGCGTAAACTCAGGAGAGAGCTGTTTAAAATATGCGTCTGCGACGCGTCACGATCTGACTAAGAGACTCGTCTGCGCGAGGTTTTCTAAGTTTATGCGACAGTTCCCCTCGAGCCAGTAGATTATGATGTAAATTTCAACATATTTTAATTTATTGTAGATAGGCATGTATAGCGCAATAATGAAATTTTTTGCCATCTACTGCAATTAAAGCAATATCGTTGCAAGAGGTAGCTTTTATTATACCTTACGCGGATAATTTAATGCTGCTTAGACTTGGCACATATATATATACTAATTATGCGCTAATTAAAATATTTAAAAAATTAGAAAAACAATAATTGCTCTACTCTGTCTGTGCCCGACGCGCACATCAAAAATAGTTTAGTTAGAATCAAGCAATAAGATGTCATTGATCAATTAGGATCGATTGGGATTAACTAATTAGAACCGCTGATTAGAACTCATATCCAGGACTTCAACGGAAACACAGTTTTCAATAAGAATGTTCAATGAGAAAATTTCTAAGGAATCGAATCAGCAATATGGAAATGTTTGCTTCGTGGCACTCGCCCCAGTTTTAAATCGCGGCCAAAACAATAATGGTGGACGAAAAGTCGTATTAATTGCCAAATTTTTTTCATTTTTTGGACAAAATTCGTTCAAATAAGAATGAATTGCTGTTGTCTCAATAGTTCTATGTAGTAAAAATACAGGAAGTCATGTTGGAGTCTTATATTACTCCAATTTTGATGAGCTATGTAGATAAATACATCAAAAACTTGAAGCCGTCTGACTTTAATTTGTCTCTTTGGGGAGGTGATGTGTCTTTGACGAATTTAGAGTTGAATCTTCATGCCCTTGAGAAGGTAAACGAGGAAATTAGACGCAATATGTTTACTTTGTCGTACTCTTTGTTAAAAAACTATTGAAATGCTGACTATTAATATAGTTATAAGTTGTACAGATATTTTCCCTTTAATTTTTAATGGTAGGAACTCAATTTTCCTGTTACGTTTCTGAGTGGTAAGATTCATGAGTTGCGCATTCATGTTCCATGGACGAAACTCTACTATGAACCAGTTGTAATCACAATAAACACTATTGAATGTGTTCTGAAGTTAAAGGAAAGCTCGTCAGATAATGGTGACGAAATGTCTGAGAGTCCACAAGCTGATATTAAACCAATGTCAGATTTAAGTGAAGCACAAACTGAAAATGAAAAGACGCTACCCCCTGGCTATGTTCAAAGTTTACTCAACAAAGTCATCTATAATGTTACCATCAAAGTCAATAACTTCATATTAAAGTACGTCGAAGATGATATTGTATTGTCTATTAACATCAAATCAGCTGAGTTTCATAGTGCCAATGAAAATTGGGTCAAAGCTTTTGTGGATGTGGCAGCACCGGACTGGATACTTCATAAGATGTGCAACATAGTGGACTTGACTGTGTGTTTAGATCGACGAAATGCAAGCGGGATTATTGAAATGTATCAGGATCCTTTGGCATATAAATGTAACTTATCATGTCGTATACAAGTGTATTATGATAAAGAAGGCTTCCATTTACCTTTTGAGAAAAAGTTAAGTGTTTATTGCGAATGCTTGGAGATTTCAGTTACAGACCAGCAATTAACATTACTGTTGAGATTACTAAAACTTGGACTGAGTTTATACTACGGTACACTAGACTTACCAGGCTGCGAGCCAGCACCTCATTGTGCTAAAGACTTCATCAACAAACCAAGCCAAGCTGCTGGTATTATTAGTCAACTACCAATGGTCACTGGCACAGATCTTGAAGCCTCAGAAAATGGATGGCTCTCTTGGGCAGCCTCAATGGTCCCAGGACTAGCTAGCGATCAAAAGACACCAGACGTTATGCCACTTATTTCAAAGTTTGGCATCTACATTTCACAAGCTACCTTATGTTTCAAAATCACAGAACCAGTCAGTGAGGGGAATTTCCTTGGTGCTCAGAGATTTGTGTTTAAACCAATCATAATGCTGGAAGCATCAGGTGTTGCACAAGAGATGGTAACTCGAGGTAGCTCATTTCTTGATTTTCAAATTGGAGTAACAACTTTTTGTGGCTGGATGGTTGATGTGTGTGTCTGTAAGAATGATGAGATACTTCATGGCGAAGTTGAAGACGGAAGCGTCAAAGAACCTGAGGTATGATGCTTTCATTAATCATAGAACATTGCAGCTGGTAGTCAACTCACTGTTATTATGAGAAATCTGCTTCCTCTTTTAATGGTATTATAAACACCATTGCAGTTGGTAGTCAACTCACTGTTATTATGAGAAATCTGCTTGCTGCTAAATTTAAACACCATTTGCTGCACTGTGTGAGACTTACTGAGACTTAGTTGTAGATCTATCTGTACTATTTGTGATATTTGTGTCTTGTTATCTTTCAAACAGGAGGAGTTATTCATTAAAATTGGTGGAAAAAACAACAGTGTTGACAAAGGCATCTCGTTTTTAAAAGGATCTTTGTTTGATCTTGATATGAGCTCAAGTGGACAGACTCCATTCACAGAGAATGCTGAGGAGATTCTTCGCAAGAATTCCGAAACGAATGTCCTGTCCAGATTTGGGGCGATGTTCTTTGAATATTTGTATACAATGGATATTAAGGATAGTGACGACTCTACTTACTATAACTTGTTGTCCGTGGTCGAGGAAGAGTCACATCAGAGAGCTATCATTGGTCCATCTAACTTGCAAGTCACTAGTGGTATAATTCATAGGATGGAGATGGTTTTGAAGCTAGCTGAGGATGATGTCAACTCGAGAAAAGGTACTATGTGAATTCTTGTTGCATTTGCTAACAGAGTAAACTTTGAAACATATTTCATTGAAGGATTATCAGGTTTAGGAATACAAATAATCTCCAAAGAGTTACAGGGATTTTTTTTCACTTTCTAGAGAAGGATGAAGTATTTTATGATGATTTCATTGAGGATCAACTACTCTCAGGCAATGTTTCTCAACGCCATATGCACATAACAGTTCTGGATGCAAATCTCGTCATAATGAGGTCAGATCATGCGAAGTCTGTAAACACTCAGAGTGAACTTGCAGTGTCATCTGATGGAATTCTTCAAGAGATTCACGAAGAAGATATTGAGGTTGTCAACTCTTATTTCAAACTTAAATTCTTCGTTTTTAACTGTTATTTTAGATGATACATTACTAATCTGTGCATCCTGCTTTATTCATATATTCTTCCCGATCTAACACCAGAAACCTTGTCTTGTAGCAAAGTATACATCCTTCTGCTATTGTAACTGGTTGTATGTTTCAAGTTGAAAGACTTGATATGCAAAAAACTGCACCAATGTTTCCCAAAGAATTGGTCAAACTTATTGATGAAAAGAAAGGCGACAAGATATTACAGCAATACGCTCAAAGCAACATGTTTGTCAAGGTGAGAAATACCAAATATAAATGCTTTTTATCATGAAATTTTGCCTGAGATAAACACTGTAGTAACATGATATTATTGCAAATCACTACTTAGATGTAATGCTCCTTGCACTTTGTGGCTCATAAATATTTAGTTAGAATATTCACATTAGTGAATATAAGCATTTACTACGTTGTTTCCAAATTAGTGCTTGAATTAAAAGTCACTGAGCTTGTAAAGCATAATTATACTTCTTAGAATAATCAAATGAGTGAAATTATGAATAATTCATGACCTACGCACAAGCGCAATTTATTGCGCAAAGCGAACAAGATAATAAATTTGTCTTGCCACAACTTTCCCAACCGTTTCAACAGTCAATGGTACTATGACTAGTACAGACTGCTACTGACTGTATGACATTGATATTATTATTTAGACATCGTAAGCACAGTCGCCTTTTATACTAACGCGGTGCTCCTACTAAAAATAATTCAAATAGGTATCAACCAATCAGGACTCAGATTCTGACCTGACGTAATTATATATTTAACGGTTGATAATCAATTAATGGTGGAAGGTCGTGATTGGTTGATACCTATTTGAATTATTTTTAGTAAAAACAGCGCTTTAGTATAAAAGGCAACTTTGCTTACGTTGTTGTCAATTGTCATAGTAGCAATTAAAGCGTAGAGAGAATTTTGAGTTATCGCGAGACAAGAGAAGTTTATTTTATGTCATAGATTGCGCTTGCATAAGCTATGAATTATTCATATTTTTGCTCAATTGAATGGTCTTTCTACAAGTCCTGACGTACTCGAATACATTGATAATCAATTAATAGTAGACTATGAATACAATATTGAATGCGAAAATACCCCATATTAGTAAGTACTGTAATCTTTTCATCGAACATCGATTTTAGTGTCTATTACATGGCTGTAGGTGCTTAATTTCTTGCTCATGTCAGGCAAATATAGCTCGACTTGAGATATGTGTATGTGTCTTGTACTGCATATAGCTCATACGCTGTTTATTGCAAATTACTCCTAAATTTATAGCTCACTGAGCTTGTGGAGCATAAATGTAGTCTAAGAATATTGAAATGAATGAAAATATGAATAATTTATGTCTTATGCACAAGCGCAAGCTATTGCCCAAAGGGAACAAGATTATAAATTTGTCTTCCCAACAACTTTCCCAGCCGTTAAGCTATGAGTTATTCATCTGTTCACTCATGTGAATATTCTTTTACAAGTACATTTATGCTCCACAAGCTCAGTGAGCTTTTAAATCTGGGAGTAATTTACAATAAACAGCGTACTAACTGTACGAAATACAAGACTCATATATATCTCAGGTCCAGCTATGTTTACTTAGCCATGTAATAGCCTCTAGGCTCTAGAAATCGATGTTTGATAAGATTTACAGCACTTACGGGGAATTTTTGAATTCAATATTGTATTCATAGTCTACTATTGATTATCAACTGTTGAATATTCAATTATGTCAGGACTTGCAAGACTATTCAAATGAGTAAAAATATGAATAATTCATGGCTTATGCAAGTGCAATCTATTAATCAAAGGGAACAAGATTATAAACTTCTCTTGTCCCACAACAACTCTTCCTACGGTTTAATTGCTACTATGACAACGAAAGCAAAGTTGCCTTTTATACTAAAGCGCTGTTCTTACTAAAAATAATTCAAATAGTTATCAACCAATCAGGACCTTTCACCGTTAATTGATTATCAACCGTTAAATATATAATTACGTCAGGTCAGAATCTGAGTCCTGATTGGTTGATACCTATTTGAATTATTTTTAGTAGGAGCACCGCGTTAGTATAAAAGGCGACTTTGTTTACGTTGTCATAGTACCATTGAAACGTCTGGGAAAGTTGTCGCGAGACAACAGAAGTTTATAATTTCTTTTTAATTATAATTTTTTTAACTGCACTTATAGAAGCGATGAATTATTCATCTATTTACTCATTTCAGTAGTCTTACAAGTCCTGACGTAATTGAATATTCAACAGTTGATAATCAATTGATAGTAGACCATGAATACAGTATTGAATTCATAAATAAACCAAACGTGCTGTAATCTTATCAAACATCGACTTCTAGAGGCAATTACATGGCTAGGTTTGCAAATTACTCCTAGATTTATGGCTCACTGAGCCTGTAGAGCATAAATGTACTTGTACGAATATTCAAACGAGTGAAAATATAAATAATTCGTGGCTTATGCTATTGCTATCTTTCAATCAAAGGGAACAGGATTATAATTTTATCGTGCTACAAGTATAGCTTTCCCAGCGATTTATAACTTTATTTGATACTACGACAGCGTAAACAAAGTCACCTATCATACTAACGCGCTGCTCCTTCTAAAAATAATTTAAATAGATGTCAACCAATCAGGACTTAGATTTCGGCGTGGCGTAGTTAAATATTCAATGGTTGATTATCTATTAATAATTCAAAATGAATCTACTTTATCAAACATCGATTCTGACGTGATCAACACAGCTAGATGCTGAAATTCTGACAAGTAGTAGAGAAATATGGTTTTTCCACTATTTGCGAGAGTTTTTCGCAACTAGCCGTGCAAAGCTATTTATACTTCGATCTTTGAGATTGTTAATTTACATACATAGCGCATTTGAATGCCAGACGAATTTATTGCCATCAATATGAAACAATTGTCTCTTCAAAAACGAGTTTTATAATTTATTGAATAGCTTTGTTTCTTTCAGGTATTTGGTTTCCAACTTGGTGTTTCAAAACATGATAATGAAACTGATGATGTAATGATCTTAAATATTCTCCCAGCATGCAACATGTCTCTCTTTGCTAAACAAAGTTTGGTGCCCAGGTTAGTTTGAGGCAACATGCTATTCTTGTCTTTGTTTTGCTTGTATGAGGCAGCACACTAACCAATATCGCTCTTCACATTTTGCTTGAGACAGAATTTCTTTAGTTAAAATTCTCGTTTGAGATTTGAGGTAGCGTTTTAATTTTAACTTGAGTTGAATTTCTAAACAGCATAGAAGCGTTTGTATTTAAATAACAAAATAAACCGTAAAATTCTTTTTTCCTTGTTTTCTAGAAATCGTGATGATGTGAGTGATATTGAAGTAAGATTTGACCTGGCGTCTCTTTCAGTTAACATCACCAAACCTCAACTTGTTTTGCTACAAGATATCCACCAATCATGGAGCTCATTACAAATGAGAAATTATTTGGCGGGAAGCTCTCTTATCCAAGATGTCTTTCATCCTTCAGGTTAGTTTGACAATTTTCGGTGAAGAATTTTGAAAGCATAAAAAAATGCAAATGAGCTTTGTTTTGGTTTTCTTCAAAAACTCTCATCTCCGAGACATTTCCAAAAAGTTTGACGGCATTTCAGTCCATGCCAATGAAATTTTTGGCATAAGAAATGTATTACAGTATATATTTTTAAAGTTTTAAATGTTATAACCTCGTACAATCCCTGACCTTGATTTTCATTTTGTTGCTATTTTTGCTGTTTTTCAGCAAAGCAAGGAGGCAAGATTCCAGTATTGATCGAAGCATTTGTTGAAGATCTTAAAATACAGTTGCTTGTGACATCAGAAGAGATATGTTCGTCGGGCTCTGTCGGAGTTATTAAAGCTACCGTCATGAGTTTAAGTAAGTGCCGTCCATTTGCACAATATGTGCTGGGATAATACTAAGATTAATTCAGGATAAGTGTGGATCAGGTTGGGAGGCGATAGCGTGCGTTATGATGGAACATAATTAGGATAATAGGTAGTTTTATCGTGATTCTCAGTTTGGGTTAACTGGCGTGGTATGTGATCATTTTTAGGTGGTGAAACAACGGAGATCACTCCAGTTATTTACGGTCCTTTGGTCACAAAAGATATCTACAATGGACAATGTTTTAACGAAGAGAGAAATTTCAAAATGGAAACGCTCGAGCCATGGTTGGCGTTTACTGTTAAAATACCGTTGATTTTAAGTGAGAGAAGAGGTACCTTTTAACGGCAAAGTAAATGTATAACTTTTTTTTTTCATTGCCGTAATATGTTTCTTTCCTACTTTATCTTAGAAAATCAAGCCACTGGTGCTATTTTATTGAAGTGCAATGGTGCTGTTACTAACCTTGATCCCGTGTTGTTCACTTGGCTTGCTTATTATCCACGCGTGTCTCCTGCGACGAGGTCACATGGCAAGTCTCTCAAGAGAGCCCCCAGTCATACAAGATCTATGTCAGCGGTAACACCAAGGAAAAAATCTTACGCCAGAGGTATTTGCTGACCATGATGTTCAGAGTCCACTTTATTGCCTATAAGACTAGCTAATGAAATTCGTCTCATTTACTTCGAAAGCCAATCCAAGAAGATATTAGCTAATGACAAGTTGTGGTAGCACTTTTGTCTTTGTGATGCTTCTTAGTATCTGTCTTTTTCTTCAAGGTCATATGTCGCGTTCTTACAAGAAAAAAAAGAACCACTCACAAGAGCGGAAACGTGAAGAAAGTGAAGAAAGTCAAGATTTTGATGGTTGGGTCTGGGAGAAACTTCCACTTCTTGCTTCGTTTGTTATTCAGGTAGCATGCTTCCACTTGATATTTGTTTATCAAAGGTTTGTTGTATCAACTTGATTTCTGTTTTAGGTTGATGTAGAAAGTGTCGTGTTCTTTGCTCCCACAATTCATCTTGCATACGGTAAGAAAATTTGCTAGCTTAACTTCGAGAAACTTACAATAATATATTAACGCGCCCGAGTACCATAGAAAACTGCTGTTTTCAAAACTATAAAAAAACTCTTCCCACCGTTTAGATGATATTCCTTCAGCTCCTTACGATATCCCTCGGAACTTCATCCATCAATTGCGTCATTCAAAAGCTATGTCTGGTCTAGTACTTAGTCTTCCAGCGCTCAAAATTCGCAGCTCTGGTCACCAGGACCTTGCGATTTGCCACGACATTTTACGTCATCCACTTAGGCTTCCACCACGTGATCAAAACGAGACTTTACCGTGGATGCTGACCGCTGAGAATGCGAGTGCGTTTTCAGTGTGGCTAAGAGGGGATAGCGATGGTGTTGACGTGTATTACTTGCTGAATCCCATGAGTTCCCGTGCGATGTTGGCCTCAGCTAGAACCTCACACTCGGAGAGAATAAGAAATGCTGAGCAAAAAGCAACTCTGGATTTTGTTCTGCATTCAGACTTTAATCCTGTCACCATAAATTGCTCGAAGAAACAGGTATTCAGTGTATACGCTCAAGTTGCTAAAGATTATCAGAAACGGACTACAATGACCTTAAAGTGGCTCTTGCACTCGCTGCCAAGATTAAAGCTACCTAATAACATCAACTCTAATCAATAACAGAGTTACTAGCTTGTGTGCTTAGTTGTGTACCTGTTCTTTCTCTCCTAGCTTAATCTACTCTTTCAACTTTATTCCAACGCCATCCAGTTAACATCTACAGTCAGTGACTCTCATGAGAAAGAACCATTGCTTCGTGCTAGATCAATGTCTAGTACAACTGTGGCTCGTACTGGCAGACGAACTGCTTCTGTGACATCATCTTCGGGATTCGACGTCGTCGACGAGGACTCGATGTCTTCCGAGAGCACTCCGAAACCTAGTATGACATCACTTGAAACAGTCAAGGTTAGTTTCGCAATGAAACCCATTTATACGACTGAAATACATAAATGCCTTGATGGAACTCCAAGTTGCTTGTTTTATTGGTGAAATATGTTTTATATTTTCCAGGTTTCACCGTCGTTAGTTCATGTTTCATTATTTGTGCAATGGACTCTCCCTAAACTCTCGTTCAATATATTTACCAGTGATAATCTCAATGATCTTCGTATTACAACTGACTTAGAAGATTGGTCTGCTTCGTTTGATTATCAAAACGGACATTTCAAAGCTCAGTGCAAAGTTGGAAACTTTAATATTTCACATTACAAGATTGGGTATAAGATTTTGTTGTTGTCTTCGTTCTGTTAAAAACAAAGTGACGACGACCTAAAAGCCAGTTCACACGGGCGAGTTTTGCTGCGATTTTTCTCCTTTTACTGTATGTGATCGAGTAGGTTGACTGGCGAGTGCATTAGCAAAATTGTTGGACCAAGTATACTCGCCAGTTATCCACTTTATCACATCGTTCAACACGAGAAAAATCGCATCGAAAATTGCCCGTATGAACTGGCCTTTAAATCGCCTATAATTTTTAATGTCGCTCTCGTTTTCACAGTCGAATCTAACTAACAATCAATTTTTTAGGACTTCAGGTCACTGGGTCACAGGCCCCGGAGGTGGTACTATTCTTGCCCGACAAGATTCTCTCTCCAGTTCCTTAAACAAAGTTCATGATGCAGATAACAATTCCTCGGACTCAGGACCTCACGGTTTTTTATATGTCGAGTACACTGCATCGTCCAATAGCTTTCCATCGCTAACAGCGGCAATCTCGGAGCATGATGACATATTTCAAAATTCTTTTCGTCACACGCACGATGTACACGTGACCATTCAGCCGTTTGATTTGATTCTCTGGTGTCCATTAATGTACACAATTACCACTGTCTTTAAAAGATGTTCCTCACTAAACAATTCTCGTGCGGGAAAATCTTCCGAGATGCCTTTGCTTGAATCTGGTGTTGAAACTCCGCCAACTTTGACCATTTTACCCGAGGTAAGAAACTTCTAGGTTTAAACAGATCTCGTTTGAGTTTGGTGTTTGGCACGATAAATCTTACGAGCAACAGTTGAGCGATAGAGAGGAAAAAGTTTGGAATAGATGTTTGTCGGAGAGACGAAGGCCCTTTAATATCTTGTACCCCCATTAACGTGTCTTAACTATTCGTTTAGGTTAATCTGAAGCTGCGAGGATTCCGAATTGTCGTGCCTTCTTGTATAAACCTTGGCGAGGAAAATCAAAATGAAAAAGCGACAGATTTATTCACAATTCAAGCGTCATCACTTTTGGTCTCATCTCGCCTCGATAATCCACTGTCCCGCCTGGTTGTTGATAAGAAAATGAATAAATCTTTAGTAGCTTTCACTCGCAGTTATCGTGGGTCAGCGTGCGAGAGGAGTTTTGGTGATACTCAGTATAAAATTGAAATGAAAGATCTTCGTATTTGGTGTGGATTTTGGCGGGAATTGTGTACTATGTTACCTAACCAGGATCAAACGAGGATAGAGAGGGACCTATTAGAACAGAATCCGGCTTTGGAATGGAACACATACAGTGGGTGAGTGATTTAGTGTCAATTTTGAAACCTTTAGACTGAAGAAGCAGTTTCCTATAAGAAAAAGTCTCTTGTAAGAGATTATCATATATGCTTTTGAACGAGATTACATTGTCATGTGCATAGTGGCAGGGCCGTCCTCAGGATATTTTACAGGGGGGTGTCGGGTCATCTAATCCGAGCGACTGAAGTCGTCAAGAAAATTTTCAAGGAAAACTCGGTCATTTGTGCATGTGTTTGCTATGTTGAACTTGTTTTATTTGTTATTTCAGTCAAGGTCGAAGCAGCAGTTTAGCAGTGCCAGTCGTTTCTGATCTTGACATAAAATGCATCATTGCTCCTCCAGTTTACCTCACAACTTCAAGCAAATCTCAGGTTTCAAATAAACTCGTATTTGGTTTGTCATTCGAGCTTAATTTCGCCTCCGAAGTCCAGTGTTTCCTCAGTAAACATCAGGTAAGCCATGCTTTTACAAAAACAAACAGCATATATCAAATTTTTGTCGAAGTGTTTTTACCGAGGTCAGGGATTGCACACTTCTATAATCTTTGTAGTATTTAGAGAAATTGCTGTATTTGTTACAGGTAAAGCTTATTCAAGCTATTTTCAAAGAAAACTTTATGAACAGCGGTTTACCCAAAGATGTCAATGAACGTGATTTATCATCAATTCAAAGTACATCTTCTGGTTTTTCTTATCATCGTCCTGGAGCAGCCATCTCTGAAGAGAAATTGGACAGCGGTATTAGTAGTGAATATTCGAATCGTCAGAATCACGTGGTCAAGTCACGTGAGGATATGGAATGTTTATTTACAGCGGGGGGGATCTCATTGTTTTTTTATGAACACTGTGCAACTGGGGTGGTTCCAGTCCTTCGTGTATCGCTCATTCAACCTGTTTTAAGTTGCACAAGACGAGTGGACTGCGATACTGTTCAGATATCTTGCTTCGATTTGGCCTTAGCGAAATCAAACATTGGGAATATAGGTGATTTAAAGTTTCTTGATCAAGGTCAGGGATTGTAGAAATATACTGTAGCAAAATAACACTTATCTGTTTTATGTGTTTCCAGATGAAAAACAACTTGTTCCTTCAGCTGAAAATTTTGACGTCATTTGGCTTCGTGCTGGTGATGGTAGTCCGGACAGGCGTACGGAGATCCCCGCCGCTTTTCTCAATTTCACGTGCAAGTTGTATCCAATATCACCAGGTAATGACCCGCTTATAACACGCATGAAGAAAGAAATTGTATCATATTCTGATGGCAACTGCAAATTGACTGCCTTCTGCATTCGTTCAATTCTACCTACTTAGTGTAACCCAATTGTTAATGTATGATTCATTTCAACTTTCAGCTGATATAAAGTTAGACTTCGGCCGACCAACCTGGTTGGACATTGATCTTGGACTTCTAGAAAGAATAAATGATTTCACAACTGATCTCATTGAAAATGAAACAACAGTGGAGCGCGATAGTAGTCCAGACTTAAACGTAGTCGTGCGGTCAGTAGCTATATCTACAGATTATGTCGCCATGACTGTAACCGCTGGCCAGGATATAAAGCTGGATCCTTGCGTTAAGATTGCATGTGCATCAGTGAACCTGGGAGTCAGTTTGAAGTCTGAGGAGAGACAAGGTACGGATGTTGTTTCACTAAACCTCATAGAACAGCGAATGGTGGTCAAATTCAGAAGTTTATAAATCCTTTTAAGAGCTAGCAAACCAAAGTTATTCTGTGTTGTATTTGTGTTTTCATCACATTCAAAACTACTACATGTATTGAAAAAAATGAACATAATTTTTACTAAAAGTTGTCCACCATCTACTGTCGTTCGATACTGTGAAAATAATTTAAAAATTGCGTCGACTATGATGAGGATAATGTGATGTTGTGTTTTTGTAGATTTCTGTCAGCGCGTTGCGGCAAACTTGCATTTCTCAGGACTGAGTGTTTCCACTAGTATTGAGAACAAATCAAGATCTTTTCTTCTGCCTTTTGATGCTTCTGTTGATTTGGAATTGTTTTCTAATTTATCTTCACCCTCTCAAGAATGGCATTGGTAAGCACAGTTTTATACTTAATACTCTAACTCCATTGTTTCTTAATTGCTCTTGTTAGAGATACAGTAAGAGTCATTTCTTATTGATCCAGTGTAACTACAGGAAGAAACCTAAATTAATGATACTGTGCTTTATTTTTAGTATACCAACAATCAAGCAGATATTTATTTGGTTAGACTCCGGTTTACTTCAACTGAACTTTGGTCAAGAACATCTCCGATGTTTCAACGTATTTACTGAGAACATTTCGATGTTTATAAACAATCGTTTTGAGCAAACTCACAATGATATTGAAGCTTGTAGTGACTCGTCCTCAGATTCCACACCTGTAGTTCATCGCTCGGAAGATGACCTGCGAACAGGCCCATTCAAATATATCACCTCAACAGGTAGGCAGCCTGAATTCTATATCATGGATGTACTTCATGTAAATATGATTGTCGTATTCATTCTTAGTTTCCGATGCTCGTCCGAAACCGTACGAGATTCATTTCACTGACGACAGTCTTCCGACGATGACGTGGCGTTATCCCGAGCCCCGAGCTCTTTCTAGTATTCATATCATCCCAGTTCCTTTCACGACTTTCACAAGTTTTCCCAGTCCAGTTATGGAAGAAGATCAGCTGGTAAGTCACGTTCACGTGTACATGCATATTTTGAGCATTTTAAATCGATTAAGGAATAAAAGTGAATTTTCTTACGTAGCTTCCTTGTATTCTACGGTATTGGGATAATATTCAAAAATCATACGTTGAACACGTGACATTCTACATCTCAGAGAACACATCTACTGACGTCATCCTTATTGATCCCACGACGAGTCCGCTGTCTGAGGTCATCGCAGCCTCAGAATGGCAAGTTGTAGCAAATATCACTATTGCCTCTGATGATAGTGAAATTTCTAGGTATGCCGGAAATATAAGACTGAGCGACATATGGGTTAAAATAAATTGGATCTGTTCGTTCTAGTGAGATTTAACTGAAAAATATTCCAATCTTGTTATTTTTCAGCGATGAAGATTCTAGCATGTTCTCAGAAAAACCCAGTGCTCCTTCGCCAATTTCGTCCACCTCATTGGCTGCTTGCATGAAAGTTGATTCAATATTTTGTTCAAATTTTGTCCCGAAATTATCCATTGCTATCACACTGAACACCGTCCAGTTCACAGTGTATAACCATTTGGAGAGCATGTGGAAAGGTAACTCTTGATGAATTCAGACACCCTTGAAACTCACTGGATTAATCATCGATTAGTTGTGGTGATAATGGGAATTGAAGTCAAATCTTGAAGTTGTTTTATCCTGCAGCTATACCTGAAAAGTTGAAAGGATTTACATTACAAGACGAAATTCCGAAATCACAAGAGTTTCTTCGTGTTGTGGCGGAAAGCTCAACCATTATTGTGAAATCTTGGCCAACGAACAACTTGCAGTGTCTTGTGTGGAGTAATGTTCACTCGGATCTACTGGATTATCGGGAATTAAAGTGGCTATCTCTGATTTCTTCTTTTGATGTCTCTCTTGCTTTTCTCAAGAATCCAAATAAACAGGTTTGAATACATCTATCTAATCTGTGTAAATACTTTGTCCAGTATGTATAATCTGTAAACGGTTAGTGTTTAATACAGCTTTTTTTCCTTCTGATTGTATCTCTACCTTCTGTTTTTTTGACAATAGAAGGACGACGAAATTGTCTCTCAAAGTTCTGGCGAGTATTTTGTTGATAGCCACTGTGGTAATATTGTCATAGATACAAGTCAAAGCAGAGTTCATACATTATCAGCTGGTGTACTGGCATGGCAAGCTGACGAGAATCCTATTATGAGTCATTACATTCTTTGCAATAACACGAATCATGGAATCCGTTTGGGACAGGTAATGCATTAATAGGTAATGCACTGTAGGTCGTCTGCGTTTTCTCACTGAAATCTTTGCCAGTGCCTAATTATGAGTAGCAGCTTTTGTCTGCTGGACTTCGTGTTCTTTTTATTCATCACCAACAATAAATCAGAGAGCAATACGATGAATTACAGCTTATTATGAACGCTTTCAAATTTACCTGGTTTCCAGACAATATTTTCATTGCGTATGGTTTTCCTTGAAATATTTGTCTAGGTTGGTACAGATGAAAATGTAGTGTTACAAAGTAAAGAGATGACGTTTTATAGTTGGAGAACAAGCTCGTCTCATCAGAAACTTCGTCTTTGTCTACTCGAAGAGACAAGATTGAGTGAACCGTTCAGTATTGACGCTGCTGGCGTTACTAATCGTGTTATACAACATAGTTTACATCCGGCGACATTGATCATTGAAGTTAAAAGAACATCAGGTTTACAGCGATTGGTTACATTTCACGCCAGTCATAGTGTTCAGAATTACACATCGCATGATATTGAATTACAGCTTCTACAAAACCCAGCATTATGTCAAGTTACAAGCCCAGCTTTACAGGTAAAAGAAATGATTTACAGTAGATAAATTCATTTGATAAACCCTTTAAGTTACTCTTTGTAGCTCAATAAACGTCTCGATGGAATATTTTTCATTTCTTGATCAAGGTTCTCCATAATATCATAATTCCTTCCCACTCCTCGGTGCCGTCTTACGTCATCTCTCACGGAGGTTTGGCGGGAATTCGCGTGAGATTACGAGGAGAAACGACGTGGTCAGGAACTCTACCTATTGAAGATCAGATTCCGAATTATAAACAACATTGTGTAGTTCAGGTTGGTAAGATTAAGATTGAGATTAAGATTAAGATTGAGATTCGGATTAAGATTCAGATTAATACTTGCTTGCTTCTTTGTTGAAACAATTTTGTTGTCTTTGTAGATGTTAGGGACGAAAGAATTTAAGAATTTTTACATCTGGTATAATGCTGTTCAAGTTGATGCTCTTTTTGGCCAAATTGAGGTAAATCTTCAAGATTAATTTTTCTATAAAATGCAAATACATTCTGTAGTTCATATGAAGTTGTTATTTTTTCCCAGTGATATCTCTTATCTCGTCTATTTTAAATTTTTTGCTTGTCTAGATATCTTTCTCGCCATTATTCATCTTGAGGAATCACCTGCCTCAGACTATTCACGTGACAGCAGTCTCAGCTTCTGGAGACATCACTGCTACCCATGATGCACCAGGTGCTGCTCAAGAACATCAAATATTTGATCTCCCTCCTGATACCTGGCATTACGTCACCTTCAAACTTCCTGCCGCCAAAGTCTCATCTAATCCCGCAGTACCCCTCAATACCACACTACGTGAACTCACTGACCAGGCGAAGAAGCATGATGACGATGATTTGACAAACTTGAAATGGCCGTACTCGTCTGACTCTTGGAAAATGTAAGAATGTCGACTACATCACGTCTTCGTGAATGAAGCAACTAGCTGTATGTGTAATGGACTGTTTGATCACTGTGGATGCTTCAGGAGTACTGTTGACTTTTGTCGCGCAAATGCTAATCTTACTTCTCATTTTCTTGTAGTCCCACCGATCAGTACTCAAAACCAGTGGAGTCCACATTACTTCGTCATGTTCAGTCTTCTCGAAATCACGATGACGCACAATCAATTCAAGGTTGTTATAGCACATGATTACCTCGTGATATGACACGTGACTATTTGGGATGAATCACGTGACAACATCATTAGTATATATTCAAATGTTGTTTTGTTTTTATAGAGCCCGTCAGTGGTGACGTATCGTGCGTGGAACTTCAATGTCAAATTCGGAAAATATGGAGGAGGTTACCTAGTATTGTTGTGGAAGTTAAGCCCTGGAGTTTGTTCGAAAATAAAGCTTGTGTCACGTTGTTTGTTAAAAGTGGGAAGGAAGTTTTTGACGTAGAACCTCGTGGAGTAATTTCTCCAACGAAACTGAAGGTTTGTTTTATTTCATACTTTTAAGACCTTAGTTTTTTTGTCCCACCAATTACATAAATACTTCTCATTGGAAAAGTATTCTAAATTTTCCTGCTCTTTCCAGACATTCTGTATTGGAGTTCTTCCACCTTGGTTACATGAAGTAGTGTGGTCTGATCCGATATCACTGGTTGATGGTGATCATCTGCAAACTCCAGTCAGCGGTTTCTCACTTCAACAATACGGTCAAGTTCAGTGCAGAATACTGGTTCCCAGTTCCTCTGGCACGAAACTTTGTACTCTGTTGTTGATGTCATCAATTGTGACAGGTATTCGAGTTGTGACTTTCGAAGAGAAAATACGGATTGTGGCGTCAGGTCTCCCCAGACCTCTGCTCGTGCAGCCTGTACTGGTCAATGACGTCACTAGTAAGGTAACAGTATCTTGTTATGCTTTTTTGTCTAGTTGGATTCAGTAAGCTTCAAAAACCAGCGAATGGTTGTCAATGTTATTCAGCACATACAAGACTTCTAAATGTATAATGAAGAGCATTAACATCATTTTTTTACAAATATTTTCAAGCGAATATCATCTCTTGGTCTCCAATATTGCAACCCACGTACTTAAGTCGTATTTTTTACTTAGATCAAAGAAACCACTTTCAGTATTGAGACTCGAATGAAGATAAAGAGCGAAGAAGGCGTCACATCTTATGGCATCACATGTTGTGATATATCTTCAACTCAAAAAGCTGCGGAGATTATTACAAATGACTCATTCTATACTTTGATATTTGGTTTGCCCAAATCATCAAATGATGAAATATCTTCCCAGGCTATTGAATGGAGTCGACCAGTAATCATTCAAGAAGGAATTGTACGACAAAGTTTATTTCTCCAGACCTCAGACCCAGATCCTGCGCTGTCTGTTGTCATAGTAACCTTGATTGAAAACGGTTTAACAAAGCTCATTATATCTGAAGATCAAGTACCCCGGATGTTGTTAACCAATCAGTGTACAGCACCATTACAGTTTGGACAATGTCCCAGTAACTCTGACAAACACAATGTGAAAAAAACAACATTGTCAAGTAGAGATCTCATAGTGACGGAGAATTTAGAACAATACACCTCATTACCCCGACTGGATCCTAATTGCTCTGTGTTTTATGAACCACCTGAGGCTAGAAAAGGATTTTTGACGAAGAAACCTCGTGAGATTCCAAACATACGAATTCAGATGTTAAAGGAGACTGATATTAAAGAACTATCAGATGGAGGGGGATTGAGGACAATATTCATGCCTCAAGGATGGAGTAAAGCGATTAATGTAACCAGTGTTGGTAGAACAGCATATAACTTACCTGGGAACTATAGACTGCACGTAGAAGTTGTGAAGAAATGTTCGTTCTTAACGCATGTTGTGTTCTCTGAAACTTGTGATGAAGTTCAACACTTCAGAGACTTTCCAAGAACTCCTCAACTAAAGGTGAGGATTTTGATTGATTTTAGGGGACACACAACTTTGTAAAGGATCTATAACGCAATCGGGCACATTGGAGCGCATTGTTATCCAGCGAGTTAGCATCAGTTCGTTTCTTTTTAGATCAGCAACAATGTTTCAAATTTGAGTTTTCGTCTTCATGATGAATCATCGTGGACCAAGCCTACGGAAGTGTTTCGTGTCAATCTTGAAGAAGTTTCGTGCTCTGTGTTGCATCGTGATGAAACTCACATGGAACTAAAGCTGGCTGGATTGCAGATTGATAACCAAATGTCAGATGATTTCTATCACTTCCCAGTCTTCTTACTTCCTTTGGACACCGAAACCAGAAACTCAAAACGCAAAGAAAAACGG